>JBAKBP010017186.1:0-49473 GCA_037953745.1 Lithodes maja | reverse complement strand
CTTTCCCCCAATAAGTTGTCTTATTCTCTCCTTTATCCAGTATTTACTATTCACCACTACTCTTTTCTATCTATCTATCTTTTGCTGTATTATATTATTATTTTATATATCTTTGCTGGATAAAATCAAAATTGACATTTCTGGTTGATTGGATACTGCTTAAAACGAATTCTACTGAATTTTATGTGTAACAGCATAACCTGCGTATATTTGTTTTTAGCTGGGGGTGACCGACTTGAGGCAGAGCCCGAAACATTAGGTAAAATAAATATTTTGCGGAAGGTAAGGGTTAGAGTTTGTGGAATTGCATTTGCGAAAGTGGTGATTTGTTTGCGGTGCCCACCTCAGGTTCTAGACAGACACAGAGAGGGTTATATGCATGACTGTACCGTATAACTGCATAATATACGGCCTGTTTGGCCAGGTAGGCTAGGGAATGACTACTACTACTGCATAATATATAATTTTAAAATAATTCCAACCATAGAATATAGAATGCTTTCAGGATTCCCTGGTGTCTCAAATTACAAGGGAGGAGAAAGGAAAACTGGCGTCCTCAAAACACCTGGAAGCCGCCAGCCAATTACGGTGCAATGCCATGGTCAGTGCCAGGTATAAAAGTCCGCGCCGACAAACCAGAGCACACTTGGCCACCAATTCCCGGCCAGAGAACAACCTTAGGAGAGGACCAGTTGACTCTTCCCCAGATTCAGTAATCCCACACAATAAAATCTAGATGAGATGGCAACATAAGCAGGGGAGCCGAGCCTAGAAGTGCAATGCGGGAGTCAGCGACAACCACAGCCAGTCGGTTTACCCCAAACTCCGAGCTTGCAGCCAAGTTTCCAGTTACCTACGAAATCCTAGCAACAGTTCATACTTTTGTTACAGTCTTGCACAAGGAGAAGGGTGGAGATATGACAGAGTACACCAAGAGGGAGCTGAACAGTACAACCTTCCCCTGCCAGACAAAGCGAACAGCAGAGGTGCCGGACCAGATGAGAAGCTGAGTGCAGAGGTAGTGATTACTACAGCCTGTTGCAGCAGTTTATATTATGTTTATTTTGTTTTTAATATATGGGTTCGCAATTGATTGAGAAAGGAGAAACAAATTAGACAGCCAATTAACTCATAAACTGCGAAGCTATGGTAGTTCCAACCCTCCCGCCAAGCGAAGGTATTTGGTTCTATTCTGACGAAAATTGTCATAGTACCATAATTATATATAATTATTATTTATCCATATGTGCTTATTTTGCTTTTATTATGAACATATGAACATTTAAGAGCAATAAAAGAAGTGGTAATAGCATTTTGGGGGGTGAAATAGACATATTATTGCCGCAAGGTCGTATCATGAGGCGAGAGCTGTAGCGGCATTTATGCTCCCTTCCCGAGCTCTCAAGCGACACTGAGGCCTTAAACTAGAAGTCTCTCTGTTGCAAGGATCTCTAGCTGCCTCGCCCGTGTTAAAGAGACTGCATGAGGGAAATTTGCGCTGAAAATTACCCGATAAATGGGGGAATAAGAGGAAAAATAGATGATAATTGAGGAGGGAGGAAAAGGAGGGGAAGGGGCGGGGGGGTTAGGACACATATGTAGGAGTGGTAGAAAGTAATGGAGGGGAATTATCTCACCTAATCACAAATTGCTTTGTTTTGAGTGCCACTGGGTTTTTTTTATGGTCTGGATCTATTGAGGACGGTCGCAGTGCACCAGAAAAACCTCTATTGAGAACGGTTGCTGTTTATGGGTTAAACCAATATTATCCCTCACCTTTTTAAGAAAGAGAAAATAGACAATACTTCAGAAGGCATCAAAGCCTAATAGACAAATGGAGACGATGACGTTTGTGTTGAGTATTATTTTAGCAATACCATTTTAGGATGTAATCAAGACAACAAGAGGCTGAGTTTAGCCTCTTTATCAATAAAAGGACTGCAGGCCATTAATCGATAAAAGGTTTTAGAATTACTTGCCTCTAACTCATTTTTATTGATAAAGACCATTTGGCCTAAATGAATATTGAAGGTATTTCGTAAAAGGCTTTCCACCACAAGCCTAGCATAATCAGATGTTAAGGTGATATGATTATGTGCTTTCATTGAGTATTTTGGCTACATAGGTTGTAGCAAGCTTTATAGTGTGCTATGATGGGCTAAAGTAGGTATTTAGGTTCAGCAAATGGGAAGAATAGGATATTCAATATACATGCACAGGATAGAAACAAGGCAAATCGTGCATTCAAAACAAGTCATACGTTTTAACTGTACACAAGAATAAATAGTTGAGTCTGTGGTAATAATGACTTGACTCAGGATTTCTTTTTGCGAAATCTAAAGGGGAGACGATACTAATTACACAGGAAATAATCTAATGTATGGAAATATCAACTTATGGCTTACACAATACTTGTATAATTAATTGCACATGAAGTCAGGAACGTATATGAATATTTGAATAAGGAATGAAATGGAAATAGTCCTCAGGAAAGTTGGTATTGATTATCTAATATCAAGAGTGAACGTATTGGTTACGCACAAAAGTTCACACAAAAGAAAATGGGAGAGCTCGTTTTCTATGTTACCCAAACACGGGTTAGTATGACAGATTATAATATTATCCCAGCGAGTCTGATTTATGTATGAAAGTCAGGGATGTGGAAATTAACTTCTAATATTAAATTATTAATATTATCTCGTACATAGAAGAACTAAGAATAACACTTGAAATTTAATAGTCGATACATGGACAGTAATTGTGAGTATTATATTCCCAAGTGAGTTTTAAGAAAGTACTCGAACATATGGGAGTTATTATATTATTTGATTCGTCAGGGATTATCTGGGTGTCGGAGAATGGCTCATACATTTTCTAATATGGCTTTCTTCTCTACCGTAATATTCTTGCATATTCTTGGGTCATCGATCTTGGTATCCTCGGCGGCTGATGATGGGGAGAGTCTCAAACCTTCTCCTCGAACCTTTGTCTTGTTGGGAGAGTCTCGAACCTTCTCTGTAAATGTTGGGGTCTGGCAACTGGTTATTGCAGATTTTGGTGTGGCAGTGTTAAGTCTACATCTGGTAGCGCCAAGCTTACCTCTGACATGTCGAGCATGTCTCTGGTGTTATGAAGCCCACCTCTGGTAACGTCAAACCTAACTCGACCAAACATAGGATTGCTCCTAGTACAATTGATAACTTGGCTAGGGTGGCTCAAGTAGTCTTGTCTTTTCTCTGCTGTACTTGAGTTGTTGGTTTTGAGGTCTAAAAAGCCTTCTGGTGTCTGAGGTCTCTCTTAGGGGCAGACGGTAGCCATCTGGACGGTTGTCAAGTTGTGTTTGGTTGGCTTCCGGGTAACCAAGGCGCATCACGTTATAGGTAGACTGACTTTTGTGCCCCCTTGTTGTTCTGGTAATCTGATGGTGGCTGCTCTGGCTTGTGCTGTTGTTGTTGGTTGCAAAATATCTTTAGCGTGCATATTATAGCGCAGTGTTGTAATGCATCTGTTGCGTGAGTGGTAAATTTGGGATATAAACATTAATTTTCGTTTGGGTATATCAGTTGGGGCATGTGCGTGTATTAAGTATTCAGGTTGCATAGGTTGTAACAAGATTGATAACATGCTATGCATAATGGTTGTGTAGATGATAAGAGTGTAGTAATGGGCTTTTATTAGTGTGTTTTACTTAGGCCAGTAGACATTAATGTGTATGTTCGTATACTATACGAAGAATCTTAAAAATTGTATTCATATATATTTCTTGTGTGCACGAGTTATTCTATTTTCGTGGGAGTAATTGTGTTTAGGTAGGTTGTATTATAATCGATGTCTATGCTGGAAAGTATAAAATAAATTAATGATTGCTTAATTTAGCTTGACGAGAGGTTGATAGGATTGGACTGCGATCTCTAAAAATATTTTTGAATTGTTACGATCGGGTCTCGTATAAATCAGTGGCTCTTATACATAGGACTAGACTGGCATAAATGCAACAACGGAAACGCTAGATCCAACCCCTGATACATAATCCCGTCGAACAAAGAACACATATACCCTCCAGAGTTATATCTGCGATAGCGGGGTATCATAACTCTCAGTATCTATGTGCTTCTACTATAGGCTGATGTTCTCTGAAACAGCCTATTACCTATAACATATGGTTGCTTAGTTATGGTACACAAGGAAAAGATAGTTAACTTAATTAAATCACAAGAGTGATCTAATGCAAACAAGAAGAAGGTTTACTTAACGTTACTTTAATCAATAATATCTGTCACTCCTTTATGAAAGAAAGTGTTGTAAAGTCCTCAAGCACCGAACAAGGAATCTTCTGAATAATGTCGGATGCTACTAAGAAGAACGTATCGGAACTGGAACCACAAAATAGCAGGAGGCAGGACAATGCATGTGTAGGCTAAATACACAAAAAGGCTGGACCTATAATGTTATTGGACACAAGAATATTATAAGCGGTGCAACAGTAATAATGCTCGCCACGAAAAAGTAGTACTCCTATTAACAAAACCGGTCTATGCTGGTTGTGTCTCTCTACAGCAACCTAGACCTCAAAATGCTTGTGTAGAAATAATGGGTATGCATAAAAGAGTATATGATCTAATCCAGCTAATGTCTACCCGGGTTAATAAAGTCTAGCTGGGATGCGCAAAGGTACAGAATTCTGGTGGAGCCAGGCAGCTCCTAGCCTAGTGTGGACCTTGGGTCTGTGCGGCCTGATTACGTTAATATGAAGGGGTGCTCTCTTGAGGATTCTCGATCACAATTATCGAGTATCCTCCTGGCGACCCTCAAAAGTAAAAGCAAATAGAGTTAGAACAGTGTTGGGTGGATTAGGCAAGCAGCCATCACGCACTACACAGTCTAAACTCCAAGGTACACAGACAAAAGATCCACCCAGGTAACCCACAGAATCCGTAGTGTCGTGCAGCTCAAAAGTAGCCTACACACAGTGAAAACACCAACAGCAAGGTACCTGATCCCTAGTCTAGCATTATTTAACCCTGTAGAAACATTAGTGATTGATGGAGACAGTCCGAGCAATACAATCTCCCAAAAAAGACAATGACTATCTTCAACCTTAGCCTAGTACATAAGAAATGTGAGATCCAGCATATAATACAGTCTGGCCACCAATTCAAGGTGTGGATGCAGGGAACCAGAGGGGGATTGATATTAATAAAAGGTGAGGAAGTAGTGGAAATGATAGAGGCAGTAGGAGAGAAAGATTCTAAGACAAGAGTGTGGAACAGTTCATGGGAGATGCTTAGAGTATGCTGTCTGGGACGGATCTGACCAGGATATTCCCAGGGACCGCATGGCTGGAGTCCCAGTTCGCAGGAATGGCACGAGGGCGTGCGACAGTCGCCCAGTAAGCAGCCGCCTAGTAGGCCGTGATAGGCAGGAGGCAACGAATCCCGCGAGGCCTATGTAAGGGGGCCAGCCACGCGCCACACTCACCACCAAGTCACACCACCTGGTCTCTCTCTCTCTCTCTCTCTCCCGCTCGCCTTCCCATCATTCAACTACTTAACACAATACTTTCAATTGACTAAATAAAATAGAAAGGATTGTGACAGACGAAAACAAAGAACAGTTCTGAACTGTCTGCAACACAAGCTTTCTCGAGAAGGAAAGTACACAATGATAGGTAGACTGTAGCTACATTCTCTGCCCTGGCGAGTCCTAGCGAGTAAGCCATACGGTTCTGGGGGAAGCGGTGAGCGTCACACCCCACCCAAGATTTTTAAGAGGCTCCAACTATGAGCTCTAAATCTGACATGCAGAACCCATACAAAATTCGCCACTCCTAGTCACCCAGCGACAATGAAATGTAAAGCACAGTTCTCTTCAAAATAACACATTATAAAAATGAACAACCCCTCCCAACACAATAGATTAAATTACATAGTTATGCTCATAAGAGCGAGCTTCACTAGCCCAGCCTTCTGAGAGGAGTACAACTCAGAATTTCTGCTATAACATACTTAAACAAAAATTAACTATCAAAGAAAGAGTTTTTATAGGATTTTTATATTTTTAATATGTTTATGGCGGCTGCACTACAGGGGCAAGCCTAGTTTTTTCTTCTATACCAACACAGCAACTCCTACTTTACGACCCAATACGCTGGGCTACCCACGCGAGCCAACAAGCACCAGACGTAAACATACTAATCAAACCAAAGTAGAAGGCTACCCTTGTGATGATCTACCCCGGGTCTTCCACCCTCGATAAGCAATCTGCAATCACATTCTCAGAACCGGCAATATGGCGTATGTCTAGGTTGTATTCCTGCAACATTAATGACCACCTGGTCAGCCTCATATTCCGGTTATGGAATTGATTCAGGAACTTGAGGGGTGATGGTCGGTGTAGATCACCACAACTGGTCCATAGGCTGGAACATACACCTCAAAGTGCCTGAGCGCTAGCACAATCGCCAGCAGTTCCTTCTCAACTACTGAATAGTTCTTCTGCACCGAGTTGAACTTTTTTGAGAAGAAACTGACTGGGTGCTCCAGCCCATCTTCGTCCGATTGCATCAGAACGGCACCAGCCCCCACACCACTGGCATCAGTTGCCAGCTGGAATGGTCGGCTAAAGCCTGGGGCCCTGAGGATTGGGTGAGTACACAACAGGTGTTTTACTAGCAAAAAAGCCCTCTCACACTCAGGCGCCCACTTAAACTTTCTATCTTTGGCCAATAGGTCCGTCAGAGGAGCCAGCACAGTAGAATAGCCCTTTATAAAGCGACGGTAGTAACCAATCATGCCCAAAAACCTCATGATCTGCTTCTTGGTGGACGGCCTGGGGAAGTGGTTAATAGCCAATATCTTGTTCTGTGGGGGGCACACCTGGCCCAAACCCACCATGAACCCCAGATACTGCACGGTAGCCCGCACAAAATCACACTTTCCCAGGTTGACCACCAAGTTTGCCTCGCTTAATTTCTTAAATAGGGATTCTACATGTTCACAGTGGCTCTTGAAATCGTCATCGTAGATAATGACGTCGTCCAGGTACACGGTACAGTTCGGAATGTCAGCCACTAACTCGTTCATCAAGCTTTGGAAGGTCGCTGGTGCGTTCTTTAGACCGTACGGCATGACATTACAACGATATGTAGCACCATCCACCACAAAACCACACACCTCTTTCGCCCGTTCAGACAAAGGCACCTGCCAGTAACCTTTTACCAGGTCCACCTTGGTCAAGAACTTAGCCCTGCCAATCTTGTCTACACAGTCATCGACCCGGGGAAGAGGATATGGGTTGGTGGGAGTCAAGCCGTTTAGCCTGCGGTAATCAACACAGAAGCGCACCTTGCCATCCGGCTTAGGTTGCAGCGTTACGGGAGATGTCCACTTTACCGCCCCCTTCTCGATCAGTCCCTGTTGCAACATATACTCCAACTCCGCCCGGAGGGCCGGAAGTTTAATAGGGGGCACCATATAGGGCACTGATCCTTGACTGCTGAAAGTCATCACGGGGACAGTGAGAGGCTCAGGTGGGCGCCTCACATACTCCTTCATCAGGTTGACATGACATAACTGATTCCTCTTACGCCTGTCTGGAGTGGCCACCAGGTAATCTAAGTCCGAGAGCTTCTCTGCTACCCTATAAGGACCAGCGTACTTTGCGGATAAGGGGTGACCTACAAGAGGGAGTAGTATCAACACCTCCTGACCCACGTGAAACTCCCTGAGTTTCACCTTGTGGTCGTACCTGTCCTTCATGAGGGCCTGAGAGCCTACCAGATTGCAGCCAGCCAACTCCAGACTACGCAACATTCGTTCTCTACTCTCAAGTTCGACAGCACCGTCACTACACTTTAGAACCTCCGGGTCTTCTAGCTGCAATTTGCGAATATCTGAGGGAGCTAGCCTGTCTAAGTGTTTGCGAAACAACTCATGCCCTCCCCCAACATCGAACTTTGCATCCCGTTGCTCTCTCCGTGTATACCGTTGCTGCCTCTGAGTCTCTTTAAGCCCTGCCTCTACACTCTCAGTGACAGGTGGTGGTGCTTCTCCAGACTCTAATAACGGTGCTAATACTGAGTCCCCGAGAAGCGCTGCTGGTACTAGACTCTCCACCGTATCAGCTTTCAGCACCTTCTCGTGACCGTTCCTCCACTTATTTGAAGACTGTTGGTTAGGCTGTGACTCCCTGGATGCGAGAGATCTGGTTAAAACACACGCCATTGGTTGCACCTGACACTTCTCAACCCACTCCTGTTCCTCCCTACTCACGTCGGCCGGCTCCTCGGCAACGACCAAGGGTGAAACCTTAGAAGCAGGCACCGCAAAGTCATTGCCGAGAAGGAGGTCGACGCCCCCAACAGGCAATTTCTCCACGATTCCCACATCCACACACATTATGTTAGAAGCATTGCTAAGAATGCCTCTAAAAAACTGGGACTCCTGTACAGAGTTCGAGAATTCTTCACTGACGAGCAGTTGGCCGTGATATATAAAAGTCATGTGCGTTCTCAGATGGATTACTGTTCACCTCTGTGGGGTGGAAGTGGAGTGGTTTGTACAACAGTACAAACACACATTCCCAACTCCTCATCATACACACATACACACACACACACACAACATACACACACACACACACACACCCATACACACAACAGTACAAACACACATTCCCAACTCATCATCACAGTGTTGAAATAACTTTGCAAAGTTGACATAATTAATATAAACACCATATGAGGAGGAGCACTTTACTGAAAACGTTTCGCGTGACCTGAATAAGCTATCTGTGAGGCGTTGTCAGTAAAGTGCTCCTCCTCATAATAATGGTGTTTATATTCCTTACCACAGCCAAAACGTGAAACCCAAACGTAAATCCGTCACAAGGTGCACTTGGAAACCATACTCTTATTTAAAAAAAAAAAAAAAAAAAAAAAATCCCTTAGCAATGCCTGGTACTGAAAAATAATGTGGAAATGAGCGTTGTTTACAGATATTAGACGAATTAGCATGTCCATTTCTAAGGATAACGACATTTTCCAAGTTATTTCGTCCATTAACGTCGCTGCGAAGGGATGAACTGGTTTAAGAATACCACCCATAGTCCACTCACGCAAATTCGTGGAATTCACCTATTTCTAATCATGGAAGCATGTTTCTAGAAGCGAATGTATAAATATTAGTTTCTATAAATCAACTACAAAACTATATATACTATTATTAAAAAGCAATTTATATAAAAAACAAACAATCAAGATAGCTATAATAAAGAAAAACATAGGAGTCCACGAATTCCTCTGAGTGGGCTAGAGATTATGGCATCCCAGTGTACCCCTGTAAATATACATGTTGCCCTCGCCTTCTCTCCCCTTTAGTGCCGTGCCCTCCCCCCCCCCCTCCCCTCCCCTCACCCTCTCTTCCCTCTCCCCTCCCCTTCCCTTCCCTCCCTCCACATACACACGGTTCGCCCCCACACGTCTTACCCATTTTCACCTTTACCTAACTCAGGCATGTGATTGTACCCCTGTAAGTAAAGCTAGTGCCCTCCCCCTCCCCTCTTCTCTCTCCCCTCCCTGCCCCCTCCTCTCCAACTCTCCCTGCCTCCACACACCCACGATTCCCTCCTTCCCCCTAGATACTTCTCACGATTCGCCCCCACCACATTTCTCACCCAATGTCACACCCTTACCTAACTCATGGTTGCGGGTGAAATTTTATGAATTCCTCCTCTCCCCCTCCCACTCTACCCCTTCCCCCTCCTCCCCTCTTCCTTTCCCTCCCTCCCCTGCCTCCACACACACACACACGCCACCCCCTGCTCCCTCCCACCCACCCCACCCACCCACACACACACTTCTCACCCAATCTCTCACCCGTACCTTAATCAGGGTCGCGTGTGTCTTTTATAAACTAGAAATGAGAACACAATCTTAATCTCCGTGATCAGTATTATTAGTAAATACCTTAACTCAACACAAGAGTTAATTATTCCATGAGTAAGCTGCTCCCATGAATTTTAGTCCGAATTTAGCATATATCAATGTGAGGTTGTCGACTCAGTAAAGACAGAGTTAAGGCGCACACTATGCTATGTGGTTAATGGAAAAACATGTCCTTGGTTTCCTAATTACATTCCTTAGCAACAGACAGACAGACACCCACACACACACACACACAACAGACAGACAGACGTATACACATACATACATACATACATATACACACACACACACAAACACACACACACACACAAACACACAACAGACAGACAGACGTATATACATACACATACATCCATACATACATACATACATATATACACACACACACAAACACACACACACACACACTCACACTAACCACAAGTAAAATATTAAGTCAAATTAGCTATATCCAGGTAGAGATATGAGAGTAAAAATCAATCAACATAATACCTAATACCTAACATAATAGTTTTTACAACAGAAGACCTCAGTGATATCCCTACACCATCGCCGATTCAGATTGATAATTCAGATGTTCTAAGCAATATCACTGTTACAGAGAGAGAAGTATCGAATTGTTTAGATAAACTCAAGGTAAATAAAACGCCTGGACCTGATAATCTCGCCTAGAGTTCTAAAGGAAGCTAAGGATGAGCTCTCCAAACCACTGACATTACTATTCAATAAATCCTTGCAGTCTGGAACTATGCCTGATCAGTGGAAGATAGCCAACGTAACACCGATATTAAAAAAAGGCAGCAAATCCCTACCCAGTAACTATCGTCCAATTTGCTTAACCTCAGTTGTATGTAAAATGCTAGAAACGGTCATAAGAGACAGACTCGTAAATCACTTAGAGGAAAATAACATACTTAAAGATACTCAACACGGCTTTCGTAAAAAACGTTCCTGTTTAACAAACCTCTTAGACTTCTTCCACGATATCCTCAACCTCTACGATGAGAGTAAAGCTGTAGATATTATATACCTTGATTTTCAAAAGGCCTTTGACAAAGTTCCCCACAAACGTTTACTGATAAAACTAAAAGCGCATGGAATACAAGACGGTGTGTTGAAATGGATAGAAAATTGGCTCAGCGACAGAAAGCAAAGAGTAGTCATAAACGGTAAGGCATCTAAATGGACCAATGTAAGTAGCGGGGTACCCCAGGGATCGGTACTAGGACCAATTCTCTTTCTAATTTACATCAACGACATAGATGAGGGTCTCACCTGTACAATCTCAAAATTTGATGACGATACCAAAAATTGCAAATAGCGTACTCTCAAAAGATCAAGTTGACGATATGCAACATAATCTAGATAAATTGTCACATTGGGCCCAAATTTGGCAAATGAGTTTCAATGCGGATAAATGTAAAGTACTACATATCGGATACCTAAATGAGAAAGCAAACTATTCGATGAATGGCACTCAGCTTAAGAATGTAAACAGAGAAACCGATCTGGGAGTAACAATATCGAGTAACCTAAAACCGAGTCAACAATGTTCAGATGTTGTTAAGAAGGCAAACAAAATAATTGGCTTTATAGGCAGATCATTTGAGCATAAATCCAAAGACGTAATCCTAACCCTTTACAATTCCTTAGTCCGCCCTCTTCTGGAATACTGCGTTCAATGCTGGTGCCCTTATTACCAAAAAGACATAAAAAAGCTAGAACGAGTTCAACGTAGAGTTACCAAAATGATACCTAGCCTAAAGAACAAACCATAAGAAGAGCGTCTTAGAGAATTTAATCTATTTCCTTTAACCCAGCGCAGATTAAGAGGTGACTTAATTCAAGTGTTCAAAATCATCAAAGGCATCGACAATATGAACTATAGTAAGTACTTCACTATCAACCAATCTAATTACATGCGGGGAAACGGTTGCAAAATTATTGGTAAATCTTTTAACTCACACGAATCTAAGAATTTCTTCTTCAATCGAGTTGTCAACTTGTGGAATGGGCTTCCCCGAGACGTTATAGACTGCAGCACCGTTGATTCATTTAAATTCCGCCTAGACAAATATCTCGCATCAAACCCCCGACTGACTGCGTTTGTAAATGAATAACTTTATTTTATCCTCCCATCAGTTACTAACCCATATGTCCCCTACTAACTTCCTAGTCCTGCCACGTTAGTGGCAGGGCAGTAGTTCCCTTTCCAATGTTCCCTTACCCACTCTAAACCACTGTTTGGACACTTGATCCTCAGTGTTTTGGAGGACAAGCAGCCTAGAAGGGTCACTAGATCTGTTGTTGCTTGATTTCCTTTGTACTCCTTTGTACTCCTTTGTACTCCTTTGTTGCATTGAGGCAGTTGGACAAAATTCAAAATAAAGCTATTAGATTAATCAATAACCCTGCAATCACACAGGACCTTCCTACATTATCCATACAAAGAAACGTTGCATCCCTTGCATTATTCTACAGATATTTTCACAGCAATTGTTCCGAGGAACTTGCTTCAATTGTGCCGCCTCTCCATATCTTTCCCCGTAGAACTAGGGCGGCTGAGAGCGCCCATGAATTTACACTTTCTCCTCCACAATGCAGAACTTCTGCTTATCAGAATTCATTTATCCCCAGAGCTACTACTCTTTGGAATTCACTTCCCTCGAATTGCTTTCCACAAACTTACAATCTACAAATGTTTAAATCCAGTTGTTACAAACATTTTATGAATGGAGGATGCCTTTAGGCACATGGACCTTTTTGTTTTATCTGTGTTTTTCCTTCCTCCGTTCATGGCTTCGCGAGTCACACCGTCAACTTCAAGCTCCATTCTAACAAGCGTGTATGACCTAGTTGCATTAACTCCCTGCACCACAACTACCCGCGCCGCGTTTATGGGTCTACCAGTGAAATTCTTCAAGAGTGTCTGAGAGGCACCTGTATCACGCAAAAGCTGTACCCCGTGCTTCTTGCCCCCCCACTTCACGCAGCCATGCCCTCTATGGTCGCAAAAGGCATCGCGGACAGGGTTAGAGCCTTCCGGATCCTTCTTCACTGGCGGTGCTCCATCCTCTGATCTTATGCCTCCAGCAAACACAGAAGACTTCTGGAACACCCCAATGCTGCGAGCCAATGACACAGCCGCCGTGGGAGGTCTGCTCGGACAAGCTTTTGCCATGTGCCCCTCTTTGTGACAGTGATAACACTCAAATTTCCCCTTGGACTTATACTGAGGTGTAAAAGTCCCCTGACCCTTCTTAAACGGGGCGGTGCTAGGTTTGTGATCAGTCTTGGAGTCATTGCTTTTAAATTTATGTGTGTCCATATTCGGGGAGGGGGAGGGTAACGCTCCTTAACGCCTACATCGTTTCTCTGTGCAGAGCCGCACCCCCGAATTAGTGACAACCGACGATCAGCCATCTCTGCTGCTTCTACGAGAGTTCTTGGGTTCTTCTCTTTAAGGTTTAAAGTCAAGTCGCCGCCCGTACACTTATAAAACTGCTCTAGAAGCATCAACTGTTTCATCTCATCAAACGTAGTTGTCTTCTCTGATCTGAGCCAGTTTCCCATAGCGTCGGACAGGTCCCGGGCGTGCTCCAAGAAGGTACTGTCTCGCCCCTTAATCACACCCCGGAACTTTAACCTATATGTCTCGGGTTGTAGCTCGTATGCCCGCAGGACAGCCTCCTTGAGCTCCTCATAAACAGCGCAGGACTCCAAAGGCAGTGCATCGTAAGCCTTGAGCCCCTTACCTACGAGTCTAGAGGACACAAGGGCCGCCCACTTAAATTCAGGCCACTGATGCTCCTGGCACTTCTTCTCAAATCTATTGAAAAACTCTGTGACACCAGACTCGTCAAATACAGGGACCAGTTTGAGAAGGTGCGACAGAGACTGATCATGCGCACGGTTTCCAGTACCGAGTCGCTGTCCCGTCATCTCAACACGAGACTTCTCTAAATCCATGTCGGCACGGTATCTTGTAGATTCTAGTTCAGTCCTAAGCTCAGCTTCCCTCGTCTGTTGCTGCATCCTAGCCAGCTCTTTTCTCTCTTCTAGCTTAGCTAGCTCTTTTCTCTCTTCTATCTTAGCTAGCTCTGTCTGCTGTTGACTCTGATGTTTTGCCATCTCGAGCCGAAAGAGCATCTCCGGGGTCAAACCTTGAGGAGGAGGAGGAGATGCAATGATGTTAGAAATACCCGGTGATCCCCCCAGGGGCAAACCACCCTGCCAGTCACTACCCACCTGCGGAAGCGTGCTCAGGGTCGGTACTCCAATAGGAGGATTGGGAGTCGAGTGAAGGGGAGGCTCGGCCAAAGGGTTCTGAGCACTCACCCTACCTCGTACGCCAGTCACCCCACCCAGCACACACGTTATCAGGTCATCCTTGGTCATGCCACTAGTACATACATGACCGATAGCTGCGGCTAAGCACTGGAGGCCGTACCGATTCATACCCACCAACCGGTCGGAAGTAACAGGCTCTTGTAAAAAATTCCTTGCATCCTCCTCACTGTTCACCAAGTTAACAACCTGCCCATGCTGCTGCTCCTCAGCTTCTACATCACGTACTGTGTCTTCATCCTGCACTGATCCGCTATAAGACATGATGCTCACTGAAGATTTTTCACTTTGATACACAAAAAAGAAGTACCCCAAACTCTTATACCACAATATTCACAATAAAAAATTCTCGGAGACAGCTTAAGTGCTATATTACTTTGCTAAAAAAATAATTCTTGCATGTCCTCAAAAAATATTACACAAAATCAACAAATGTTCACTGCCTAAACTGTGAGAAAAATCTGCACAATAACCTGCAATTATATGTCAGTTCACCAAATCCTGAGCTAGGTCGCCATTTGTTACGATCGGGTCTCGTATAAATCAGTGGCTCTTATACATAGGACTAGACTGGCATAAATGCAACAACGGAAACGCTAGATCCAACCCCTGATATATAATTCCGTCGAACAAAGAACACATATACCCTCCAGAGTTATATCTGCAATAGCGGGGTATCTTAACTCTCAGTATCTATGTGCTTCTACTATAGGCTGATGTTCTCTGAAACAGCCTATTACCTATAACATATGGTTGCTTAGTTATGGTACACAAGGAAAAGATAGTTAACTTAATTAAATCACAAGAGTGATCTAATGCAAACAAGAAGAAGGTTTACTTAACGTTACTTTAATCAATAATATCTGTCACTCATTTATGAAAGAAAGTGTTGTAAAGTCCTCAAACACCGAACAAGGAATCTTCTGAATAATGTCGGATGCTACTAAGAAGAACGTATCGGAAATGGAACCACAAAATAGCAGGAGGCAGGACAATGCACGTGTAGCCTAAATATACAAAAAGACTGGACCTATAATGTTATTGGACACTAGAATATTATAAGCGGTGCAACAGTAATAAATGCTCGCCACGAAAAAGTAGTACTCCTATTAACAAAACCGGTCTATGCTGGTTGTGTCTCTCTACAGCAACCTAGACCTCAAAATGCTTGTGTAGAAATAATGGGTATGCATAAAAGAGTATATGATCTAATCCAGCTAATGTCTACCCGGGTTAATAAAGTCTAGCTGGGATGCGCAAAGGTACAGAATTCTGGTGGAGCCAGGCAGCTCCTAGCCTAGTGTGGACCTTGGGTCTGTGCGGCCTGATTACGTTAATATGAAGGGGTGCTCTCTTGAGGATTCTCGATCACAAGTATCGAGTATCCTCCTGGCGACCCTCAAAAGTAAAAGCAAATAGAGTTAGAACAGTGTTGGGTGGATTAGGCAAGCAGCCCTCACAGTCTAAACTCCAAGGTACACAGACAAAAGATCCACCCAGGTAACCCCCAGAATCCGTAGTGTCGTGCAGCTCAAAAGTAGCCTACACACAGTGAAAATACCAACAGCAAGGTACCTGATCCCTAGTCTAGCATTATTTAACCCTGTAGAAACATTAGTGATTGATGGAGACAGTCCGAGCAATACAATCTCCCAAAAAAGACAATGACTATCTTCAACCTTAGCCTAGTACATAAGAAATGTGAGATCCAGCATATAATACAGTCTGGCCACCAATTCAAGGTGTGGATGCAGGGAACCAGAGGGGGATTGATATTAATAAAAGGTGAGGAAGTAGTGGAAATGATAGAGGCAGTAGGAGAGAAAGATTCTAAGGCAAGAGTGTGGAACAGTTCATGGGAGATGCTTAGAGTATGCTGTCTGGGACGGATCTGACCAGGATATTCCCAGGGACCGCATGGCTGGAGTCCCAGTTCGCAGGAATGGCACGAGGGCGCGCGACAGTCGCCCAGTAAGCAGCCGCCTAGTAGGCAGTGTTAGGCAGGAGGCAACGAATCCACGAGGCCTATGTAAGGGGGCCAGCCACGCGCCACACTCACCACCAAGTCAAACCACCTGGTCTCTCTCTCTCTCTCTCTCTCCCGCTCGCCTTCCCATCATTCAACTACTTAACACAATACTTTCAATTGACTAAATAAAATAGAAAGGATTGTGACAGACGAAAACAAAGAACAGTTCTGAACTGTCTGCAACACAAGCTTTCTCGAGAAGGAAAGTACACAATGATAGGTAGACTGTAGCTACATTATCTGCCCTGGCGAGTCCTAGCGAGTAAGCCATGCGGTTCTGGGGGAAGCGGTGAGCATCACAGAATAACCTAGAGTTAGGCAGTCTTTAATGGGAGTAACATCCGAGGTAGAGTAGTGCAGTATCCATAGGAATTAATCATACTTGCTTAGCCTATTTCATTTGAGTGTAGGAATTGTCCATTTCTAAGACCGCGTGAAGCTAGAGATACAAATATTTAAGCTATAATAGGAAGTGTTAATTTGTGAGGGAACGGATTGTGGACGAAGTTGTTTTGTTTATGATTGGCTGTCGTTTATCCACCTAAAATATAGTTAAGTACTACATCGATAATAACGCAAAGGTTGAAGCGTAGCGTATCCAATATCTATTCCATGAACTTTAAAAGTAATGTTTTATGATTATATAAAGTATCTTGTTCTACTGTTTGTGTTGAATATCTTGTTTCTTTCCATTTAGTGAATCCAGTAACGTGTTTGTGTCTAGCATAACATTACCTGTATAGCTGGTCCTGGATATTGTTTATTGTTTAGTGAATCCAGTAACGTGTTTATGTCTAGCATAACATTACCTGTAAAGCTGGTCCTGGATATTGTTTATTGACCGCTAAGAATGGCCTGGGAAGCCCATCAGCCGGCACACACTCTTGTCGGTCACAGTCAGTGAGGTTGTTGGGACAGTCATAGCAGGCGCGGCTAAGGGTGTGGTACTCCCCCAGATAAAACTCGTACTGGCAGATACGGGTGTCGCCAACCACACAGGGACGCTCGCATTCATGACCTATAATTTCAATGAATATCAGGCCTTCTAAGTAACCGTCAAGGAAACTTGTCCTTATTTCATTGATTCTGAGAGAACATTCTTAAGGGGGGTCACCTGCTTTTTTTATCGTTCTCTCCGTTTCTCTCTTTCTCTGGCTTGTATCCATTCGGCCCCATTCAGCCAACTGTTTTAAGGCTTTTATCCCCATCCAGGTGTCGATATCTTCCTGGCGAGTGATAGCGAGCCAGCATTGTAAGGAGAAATCCGGCTTTGCCGGAGACATTTTTCTATCGAAAAATTTACAAATTTAGCTTGCTCTCAAAACAATAATATACATATGCTGGCTCGCTACCACTCACCAGGAAAATATTGACACCTGGATGGGGGTAAACGTCTTGAAACAGTAGGCTGAATGGGGCCAAATGGATACAAGCCAAAGAGAGAGAGAGAGAGAGAAAGAGAAAAAAACGCGAGGTGGGCCCCCTTTAATGAGCATAGCACACCGTATCAGATATCCCCAGAGAATTATCATTGGCAGTGTGCAATATACCCCTATGTGTGAATACGAGTAAGATGGGTTCCTTATATAATTAAATATACTCAATGTTGTGTTTTGGGGGGATGAATAGTGACGTCCTGGAAGATAGAAAGAGTACCTATAAAAACATATCACCACCCTGGAGTCAAGCCACTGGGCGCCATCTTGATATTCAGTCAATTTTGAATGTAGTATTCCAACAATTGATTCAGTTAAGTAGTTCAACAGTGATAGAGAAAGATAATATATTGTGTTAGTAGCATATGATTAGTAATGAAGAGTACAAACAACAACAGTGATAGAGAAAGATAATATATTGTGTTAGTAGCATATGATTAGTAATGAAGATTACAAAAAACAACAGTGATAGAGAAAGATAATATATTGTGTTAGTAGCATATGATTAGTAATGAAGAGTACAAACAACAACAGTGATAGAGAAAGATAATATATTGTGTTAGTAGCATATGATTAGTAATGAAGATTACAAAAAACAACAGTGATAGAGAAAGATAATATATTGTGTTAGTAGCATATGATTAGTAATGAAGAGTACAAACAACAACAGTGATAGAGACAGATAATATATTGTGTTAGTAGCATATGATTAGTAATGAAGAGTACAAACAACAACAGTGATAGAGAAAGATAATATATTGTGTTAGTAGCATATGATTAGTAATGAAGATTACAAAAAACAACAGTGATAGAGAAAGATAATATATTGTGTTAGTAGCATATGATTAGTAATGAAGAGTACAAACAACAACAGTGATAGAGAAAGATAATATATTGTGTTAGTACCATATGATTAGTAATGAAGATTACAAAAAACAACAGTGATAGAGAAAGATAATATATTGTGTTAGTAGCATATGATTAGTAATGAAGAGTACAAACAACAACAGTGATAGAGACAGATAATATATTGTGTTAGTAGCATATGATTAGTAATGAAGAGTACAAACAACAACAGTGATAGAGAAAGATAATATATTGTGTTAGTAGCATATGATTAGTAATGAAGAGTACAAACAACAACAGTGATAGAGAAAGATAATATATTGTGTTAGTAGCATATGATTAGTAATGAAGAGTACAAACAACAACAGTGATAGAGAAAGATAATATATTGTGTTAGTAGCATATGATTAGTAATGAAGAGTACAAACAACAACAGTGATAGAGAAAGATAATATATTGTGTTAGTAGCATATGATTAGTAATGAAGAGTACAAACAACAACAGTGATAGAGAAAGATAATATATTGTGTTAGTAGCATATGATTAGTAATGAAGAGTACAAACAACAACAGTGATAGAGAAAGATAATATATTGTGTTAGTAGCATATGATTAGTAATGAAGAGTACAAACAACAACAGTGATAGAGAAAGATAATATATTGTGTTAGTAGCATATGATTAGTAATGAAGAGTACAAACAACAACAGTGAACGAGAAAGATAATATATAGTGTTAGTAGCATATGATTAGTAATGAAGAGTACAAACAACAACAGTGATAGAGAAAGATAATATATTGTGTTAGTAGCATATGATTAGTAATGAAGAGTACAAACAACAACAGTGATAGAGAAAGATAATATATTGTGTTAGTAGCATATGATTAGTAATGAAGAGTACAAACAACAACAGTGATAGAGAAAGATAATATATTGTGTTAGTAGCATATGATTAGTAATGAAGAGTACAAACAACAACAGTGATAGAGAAAGATAATATATTGTGTTAGTAGCATATGATTAGTAATGAAGAGTACAAACAACAACAGTGATAGAGAAAGATAATATATTGTGTTAGTAGCATATGATTAGTAATGAAGAGTACAAACAACAACAGTGATAGAGAAAGATAATATATTGTGTTAGTAGCATATGATTAGTAATGAAGAGTACAAACAACAACAGTGATAGAGAAAGATAATATATTGTGTTAGTAGCATATGATTAGTAATGAAGAGTACAAACAACAACAGTGATAGAGAAAGATAATATATTGTGTTAGTAGCATATGATTAGTAATGAAGAGTACAAACAACAACAGTGATAGAGAAAGATAATATATTGTGTTAGTAGCATATGATTAGTAATGAAGAGTACAAACAACAACAGTGAACGAGAAAGATAATATATTGTGTTAGTAGCATATGATTAGTAATGAAGAGTACAAACAACAACAGTGATAGAGAAAGATAATATATTGTGTTAGTAGCATATGATTAGTAATGAAGAGTACAAACAACAACAGTGATAGAGAAAGATAATATATTGTGTTAGTAGCATATGATTAGTAATGAAGAGTACAAACAACAACAGTGATAGAGAAAGATAATATATTGTGTTAGTAGCATATGATTAGTAATGAAGAGTACAAACAACAACAGTGATAGAGAAAGATTATATATTGTGTTAGTAGCATATGATTAGTAATGAAGAGTATAAACAACAACATAGTATGATATATAAAAAGAGTACAAAAGTCAAGATGGCGTCTAAAGCTAAGTTTTTATTTTTGATCTACGTGTATGAAGGACACAAAAGACAGCCAAAAGAGAGCCAAATTCAAGGGACGTTGGGGTCAAAATGCCTGGACACATGAAGTTTAGAGTAGTCCAAGTCATGGGATGAAGGAAAGATTGATTGAGGGAGAGACTTCTACAGTTCACTTGTTGAGTAGAAGAAAGACAGAAAATTCGCGAATTCTTGGGTTGGAAAGCTGGACGGAATAGGAGTGAGACTGTCTTGAAAGGCAATTGATGGGGTATTCACTGAGAGACCTCTGAAGAACGCTGATTGTTGTAATAGTGATAGAAGAAAGAAAGATATACAACTTGCAGCGTGTAGAAAAAAATTGTAGGAACTAGTAAGAAGAAGTGAGAGCTGAGGAGGCGAAACACTTTAGATTCTACCCTTTCGAGAAGTGCGGCATGGGTTAAACCTCCCCACACATGCGAACAATACTCAATACATGGACTCACTGCGCCCTTATACAGAACAAGAAGCTGTACGTGGGTGCAGAACCCACGGAGATGGTTAAGCACACCTAACTTCTGGGAAGCTGTTTTAGCAAAAGTGGCAATATGCTCTTTACAACAGTTCGGTTCAAACAGATACAGCAAGAATAGTGAGAGAAGATGAAGGGTTGATTTGTGTAATGTTGAAGAGTAATTATTGATAGTCTTGCGGAATATTGCAACGGGTAGATAGAAGGAGAAAATGGGTCTTGGAGGCATTGAAAGTAACAAGATTTTCTCTGCCCCAATCAGAAATCATTTATAGATCAGAAGATAGGCGTGCTATGGCTCCTTCACATGAGTTTTGAAGTGATTGCCTATTGGGTTGTTCTGAAAAACTAGTTAAATAGTATATGGTAGAGTCATCAGCATATGAGTGGATAAGACTAGAGGTACAGTTGAGGAGAGCATTAATGAATATTAGACAGAGAACTGGAGACAGGACACAGTCCTGAGGAACACCAGATTTGATAGATTAAGGAGTACAAAGGAGTACAGAAGAGTACAAAGGAAATCAAGCAACAACAGATCTAGTGACCCTTCTAGGCTGCTTGTCCTCCAAAACACTGAGGATCAAGTGTCCAAACAGTGGTTTAGAGTGGGTAAGGGAACATTGGAAAGGGAATTACTGCCCTGGAACTAATGTCCGTGGCAGGGTTAGGAAGTTAGTAGGGGACAGATGGGTTAGTAACTGAGGGGGGGATAAAATAAAGTTATTCATTTACAAACGCAGTCAGTCGCGGGTTTGCTGCGAGATATTTGTCTAGGCGGAGTTTAAATGAATCAACGGTGATGCAGTCTATAACGTCTCGGGGAAGCCCATTCCACAAGTTAAGAAAAGGAAGTGAGCAATGGCCGCCCACAACCGCAATTATTATGGAACGGCCAGAAAGGAAATTAGAGATAAAGGTACAGATAGAGAGATAGCAGCCGAACGAGGGTAGTTTGGAAGTAAGTTATTTGTATCAGACCGTATCGAAGGCTTCTGATATAGCTAGAGCAATAGAAACGGTTTCACCGAAGTCCTTGAAAGAAGGATGACCAAGAATTAGTAAGGTAAGAAAGGAGATCACCAGCAGAGCGTCCCTTATGGAACCATACTGGTGATCTGAAAAAAGATTATGGGATGACAAATTTAATGCTTACAAAATTTTGAATTAAGAATAGATAAATATACTTTAGATATGTAAGAAATGAAAGCAAATGGGCGATACCTAGAGGATTGAGAGCAGTCACTCATTCTTTGAAAGAGAGAGCGACTGCTCTCAATCCTCTAGCTATCGCCCATTTGCTTTCAAACAATGATATATTATGATATACAGCGAGAGTACTAGAGTCAGTCAAGATGGCGTCTAAATGCCAAGTTTGCGGGACTCTGCGACTACTAAATTACCCTCAGCTTGCTTGCTTGCAAAGCGGCTATATCGGTCGAGGGGGAAGGGAGGGGGCGAATGGTTTAGACTAAACAGTGTTGCCAATTTAGCTAATTTAACGCTAGATCTAGAGGTATTTACTTCGATCTAGCAGCATTTTGTTTACATCTAGTGACATAAATTTCAACGACATTTTATAAATTTTAGCTATTTTAAGCAACATTCTAGAGACTATTGTATTATTCTAGTGACTTTTGGCATATATTTACTATCTAGAAACATTCTAGCAACGTTCGATAACGGATTTAGTGCAATTTTGTGTGTTATTTTGGTATTTTTTGTGTTATAGATTTATTATCAGCTGTCTGAGGGTACAACAATTTTGGGTGGAGGTTAACGCTAATTTATTTGTGTATTGAAGCAGGAGTTTGTTGCGTTAACTAAGTTCGTATGTTGATTACGTCCGTGTTTTCTCAAACCGGCTGGAGACCGGTTGTGACATCATCAACCACCTTAAAATAGAAATATTATATATGGAAATTTATTAGTGGCCCCTCCATCATTGACGATATGCCTATTAGTATAATAGTCCCCTTTCAAGCGCCCGCGGGTAGCCAGTTTGAATTGACTGCCGCGGGGAGAAGGAGTCCTACGTCATAAGGGCAATGCTAATTCTCTTGTGGAATCGTCTTATGATTGGGTACTCACTACGAAAAAACTTTCGAAAAAATAAAAAGGAAAAATAAACTTAAAATATGTTATATTCTAATGCTTTCCATCTCGGTGGATTTCTTGCGGATTCTCTCCCTGACGCTGCTCCTTGAGCCGCCATACTTCCTCCTTCCACTCCCCGTGGCCAACCTGACTAGACGTGTGTCGCCAGTGCTCCGCGTTATTCTTCGTTCGCTCGCTTCTAGTGAGTCCTTGCTCATTTGTATATATCTGAGTTGTATTGAACAGGTTCTTAGATTAGCTAGCACAGGCTGCCCCATTGGTGTGCCCGCAGGGAGTGTTAAAATAGGGTACTATTGTACAGGCGCCTTCAGTCCTCCAGGATCAGCGCCTCATGTTTTGTGTTTTTTCTGCGCCTTAGCTCTTGATATATTCTAATAGTTAGGAGGCTACTACTTTCGCAGGAATATGCTTCAGGGCGTCACTAAAAGGCAGTTGCATTTTCTTTTTATTAGCTGGCACCCTAGTTTAACCCGTTGAGCCCCGGCTAGTTATATTTTGTTCACCCCAGTCCCAAGCCATTTTCACTTCTTATTTTTGTTTGCTAAAATGGAAGACAAGGATGTGAAATGAAAAAAAAAAAAAAAAAAAAATCACCTCGGATATTTTGTTTTTGGTGGTGGGGGGGGGGGGGGGGGGGGCCTCAAAAAAATTTGTTGAGCCAAAATGGAAGAGAATGGTGAGAAATGAAAAAAAACTCACCTTGGTCATTTGGGGGGCGGGGGGGGGGTCGAAAGTTCGTCTCCCCCGCATGACCACCCGCCCGGGAGCACTAGGGTAAAAACGGAGTATGTCATTGTATGGCATACATCCTAAGGAGTGTCTCACATAAATCTCAAGCCTCTAGCTCCCATACGACCGGAGTAATGAAGGTTCAAAGTGGCGGTGAACTAAGGGTGTAAAGTATCCCCACTAAGCCCACCACCACCAGCCGCGCGGCTGTCTTGGCCCGCTCACACCTACCCACCCGGCTCCCACACACACTATGGTATCACCCCCTCCTATTCTCCCGCCATTTCCTACCTTACGAGCCACGTAACTGATTTTAATATGTCGGACGCACGTGATGCGTCGCTGGGAGTTGGTGATTAAACACTGCCGACGCATCACGTGCGACGCTGAGTCTCACTGGGTTAAGAGTTGTCACAGGTGGTGTGGAACTTTCTAGGGTACGAGTCCGCTCTGCCCCTCCTCGTGGGGCCACCGCTAGATGTTGCTGCTGGTTTTGCAAGCTGTCGGGTTCCTGCCATGTTTTCTACGAGCCTCGTGGCCAGCCTCGGTATGGGTCTCCTTAGTGGGCTTGGGGTATATTTATATTTCATGATAAATCTTTTATACATGTGTAGCTCTAACTTGCCCTCGTGGGTTCATGTGTGACAAATTACATGTTCTTGAGGGTCAGGAGACGTCCTGTCCATATGGGTGCTAGAGGGGTTGAGTTACTTTCTAAGTCAACTCCTCTGGTTCAGTTGGGTTTTTCCTCCGGCGATCTTCCTGAGTATTGACACCTTTTCTTGCCTCGCAGGCGATAGGAATGTTTTCCAACTACCCAGCGTGGTGTGCGGTACCATAAGCCTCCCCGGCGTAAATACGAATTCCGCCGGGAAGGACCTCGGCTAGTCCGAGCGAACTCGCCCGAATCAACCCCACACTAAGACTCTTTACGCCCAGCGGCACAGTCCAGTGTGGTTAGTCTCTTATCCCACTAATGCTAATAGACGGTCCAATAGTGACAAGTGGTTGTCTTAGGGGGCCGGTGACAAATGTCACAGGTAAAGTTCAATGACGAAGACACCTTCTTAGGGGGGTTATCGTCAAATTTCTGAGTACGAAGGGAAATGAGAAAAGCGGTTCGGCTAATTCTAGTTTTCCCAGCATATTTAGGTGTTAGGATGTGTAAAACCTCCCAGGTTATCCTTATGAGCATTGATTCCAGGAAATGTTTTATTTCCAGAGCTCACCACATCTTGAGCAGCACACCTAGCAGAGGAAGGAACAGTTCTCGGCGGGTAGGGAGGTTCAGTCCACATAATGCCTCTGTTTAAAATTTGTACCACACCTACATGTCCAAGAGTACCGATAATTGCACACAAATTTTGCATTCGATGTGTTACATGCATCGATAGGTCTAATTTTCTCTTGACTTCCCGGCAATGCCCGGTATGCTCTGACCTTTATACAGAATGGACGAGCAAACAAGATCTTTCGTGCCTAGCGGCCTTGATCGATATTAGATCCAAATTTACCTCTTATGCTATGACAGCAAACGTCGAGTTAGTTTGCGATGACGCAAACCTGCTGCGACTCATTCAGCTTTACCCTTTTGATGAGGATTCACCAGGTTTACAGGCACAATTGGTAGACCCGTCAACCGCTAACTATGATTTAGAAGCCGTAGAGGTAAAACCCCCTCCCCACCACAAGAGAACCCGCTCAGCATCACCATGCACCCTACCACGACCAACATCCAAGTCACCCCGGCGACAGTACGGACAGTCTTCAGTCCAGGACCCACGGTCTCCTAAAAGACAAAAGTGTGTCTCGCTCTCAACAGTTGAATTGACGGTGGAAGTTCACGCTAGGGACGATTATACAGAGCCGCTGTCGAAACAGAGGTGTAAGCCGGAATCACGACCACTCCCCTCAGTTAGCCCCGGAGGTGCCGGAGTTTTTTTCCTGGCCTCCTGGGGACGGTAGCGGAGGGGATGAAGTCAGATCCCAAGGATAGGTCTAAAGTAAAAAGGGCCCAACAAAAGTCCCATATAGTGCTCCCACATGTTAATCTGCCTTACTCAAAGGAGGAACGCTCATTTTCACCAACTATGGCCACAGGGCAATACCACAGTTCAGAGGTATGCACGAGCACAAAGAAAATAGGTCTCAGGCAGGTCAAGACCTAGCCACACCCGGGACGTCCAGTAGCCCCGACCCTTTTGAGGTAAATGACTTTTATAATATTGTTAACTCACCTAAAAGTCCCACCCTTGCACCTAGTAAGTTGGGTCCCAGTCTGGAGAAAAGGCGTAAAGTAACTGAAACTACAATCAGCCTTAAACCAGTGATAGTAAGGGTAATGGGACCGCCGGAGAAGTCGAGATCTCCGGTGGCACCACCGGAAGTAGGAAGGTCCATACAATTTCAGGATCAGGACGAGAAGGTTGAAAGTAAGGGTAAGAGAGAGAGAGAGGCTGTGACCCGTCTCTTACGAGACCCCGCAATTAGTGTGTCACAGCCAAACATTTAGATAACTTCTTACAGAAAGTGTTACAACGATGTTCAGAAGCAAAAAGCTCTTGTGATATTCCCACAGCGATGACGGGATCTCCCCCGAGGTCCCCTGTGAAACCTCTCACCCCAGCCAAAATTAAAGTCCTCCCCCCTCCAAACCCTACCATGGCTAGCATGGGAGCTATACCGAAGGTTCCCACAGTACCACTTACACCATCTGACAGTAGTAATACCCCTCAGGCACGCATGCCGCCCAAAGGTGAGATACTACCACTAACACAGTCGGACCCTCCGGCGGATACCATTACGGTGACTGCCGCCCGGCCGACTCCTTATCATTGTTCAAACCCAGCTTTCTACCCTTTCTCCATAGATAAACAGCTACAAAGGAGAGCTATTATCCCAGGCTTACAGGAATCAGATTGTTTCTGGTTTCCAGTAAGACCACCTAAATCAGGGAGTGAGCACAGGTCAATCGCGGGGGAGATCGCAGTCCCTCGTGAGTGGGTAATCGAGACCAATAAGGATAATGAATTCCGAGCTAAGATCCTCAGGGTTATATTTTAAAGGTACCAATTACGGCGATTCCCAATGTCTGGCATTATGAATACTTTGTTTATGTACCTGCTCAACTTATACCTCCATCCCCAGGAGAGCTCATTATTTTGTCCTGAATGCTCCCGGCCTTTCAGCGTACACGGGTATGACTCATTCAAAATAGACGAACCAAATTTGGTTACAATTCCGGCGCGCTTGCCGTTGAGTCAGTCAAACAGGCAAGAAGTACTCCTGGGGCAGGTAGGTCATAGTCCATGGGTAGACTGGGAGACAGAGATTCAACAGTTTGCTATTGCATTAACATCACATCCCTCCCAACTTGTTCCCCTACCCAACCAAATTGAGTATGATTGGCTGAATCCACAAACAGGAGGTGTCCCCGCCACTATTTTTGAATTTTTGGCGTACTCTCAGTTAGCTCAACAGGATTTCCCAGATCCTTTCAATACCCCTCCCCTAATTGATCTCCAAAGAGAGTTTCTATTTCGAGATAATGCCCACAGACGGTTTGCGTCATTCCTGCTCATTCGACAAACTGCCCAATCCATCTCCCGGCCAGTAGAGCCTAATTCAGATCAAGGTGTAAATGAGACGATAGGGTTATTCCAACAGCTTCTCCTCCCACACCCGGCGAGATCAATCTCAGTCATACGAACAGCCTTGTTTGAAGCAGTCCGGGCTGGACAACACCTAAGACTTTTTATGGTGAAAGGTTTACCCGGTAATATTTACCACCGGGTAATCCTTTCTCCAGTGTTGACAGCCTCAGTCATGAACATTGAGACTAAGCAGGCAGTCCAACAGATGCAGCAACAGTTGTTAACCACCGCTGAATAATGTAAAGGGATGAGGGTATGATTTTTACAGGTTAGGATACGATGCCAGCCATCACTAGGCAGTCGGCTAGCCCAAACTACACAACATACTCTTAAGATTCCAATGTTCTCTCTCTCCCGGGGCCATGCGAAGCATGTGGATCCGAGGGTAGACTCCGTAGAATACACCCAAGCAAAGACTAGGGGTCCCTACGGTTGTCACCGGGCTACGCCCCGGCAGACAGGAAAGGCAGGAACAACAAAGAACCCAACGACGTCAATACGAATTAGTTAACATCCGTTTCATTAGAAGGGCGTCACTAGCCAAAGACAAGTTTTACTTAGGTTGTTCTACCCGAGCCAACATACCACGTTGGCACATCCTCAGTTACCTTATGCCTCTACCAGACCAACCGTACATGAGACTATGAGTACAACAATCTCGTTTTTCCCATCCCTCACGGCTTTCAAGGGGTCATACAGCAGCTTATACTGCAAATAGAGTATCTTGGCAAAAGAAGAGGCTGGCAAGCTTACGGCAACGGTAACATAAAGGAATCAGTAGTTGGTGCAGCTTCAGTCGACTGGCGAGTAGTGGCGGAGTCGTTTCTTAACACCAATATCATATCAAAGAGTGTATTAAGGTTTGTTGAATCCCAGTACCTACAATTCCCATGTAAATAACATTATAATGCATGTACTATCCCCAGGGGACGAGGTCGGCTTAATAAGGACGCACCTCGTTCCCACAACGGTAATTCAGTGGATAAAACTGGTCTCGAGACACAACCTGCCTCTTTCTCTCAATATCTCGGCGGGCAACCGCAACAGATTTTGTGGGAAATTGTGGCGGTTGCCCGTAGTCTGTACACAACGAGAGGGCTGGTATTGTCCCCGGTGGGGTTTTGTCAGCTGGATTAAAAGGTGAGGTTGGGCCGGATGGAAGTAAGTGTTTATTCGTGGAAAATACCACAAATAACTAATTCACAGAAAACGAACTATCGGTCTGGGCAAGGTAGGACATTGCACCATGGTGTAGTCTTCCTACCTCCCTGCGGTATGGATATAGACAAAGGCTTACAAATAAGTTAGTCATACCTAGGCCAATAAGGCCAAAACTGTGTTCCCCAAATTAAATACTTCCCCATTAACGAACAAGAGTTAGTCCCTTTGTTTTTTCCTCTCCAAGAACCCTCAGCTCCCTCCTGATAATAGCAATCAATCGCAGTTTGAGGAGACTAATTAAACAAGGTACAGACGAAGCAAAGATATCGAGTTACTAGAATTGTCAGAACAGCTTCCAGTCTAGCCGGAACGCTGAGCAATTTTTGCATCAAGCATAATACCTCAGTGCCGTAAAGAACAGTGAGGCAGACACCCTGTCCTGAAGACAGCACACACGTCTAATGAACACCCAAGCGAAATATCTTCTAACAAGATACCTGCAGGGCCTTAACTTAGTGGTTGATTGCATCTAAAGGACATTACTCTCCAACTCGCGGGTAAGACACCCCGGCGAATGAGTAAGGATCAAAACGCAATGAGGGAGAACCGAAACGGTGGGTATTATATCTATCTGGTTCCGCCGTGTGACACTCACGCATGCGTCAAAAGCTCACAAATCACGGGGTTTACCGTGATGTCATAGAGGGTCGTGCCATGCTGACAGGTCCAAGGGTCACCACTAATTAAAACGTGGGCATCAAAAACCCGGTGTCAATACAGGACATAATTAACAACCTAGAGACTTCACTACCGGTGTCCTTGGTGGTTAGAAAAGACATTAAAATGTCTTAACTCAGTAGGGATAGGTAGAGGGTGAGCAAGTATAATTCTGAAGATGAAGTCTCTAACTCAACGTACGGTGTATACCAGAACGCATTACCAAAGCTTGAGAGAAAACGCACTAAACCGAGGTAGTAGACGTGGCTCAATCACTGACGGCGATAGCCCTGAGCTGGTTGTACTTAACCAAGTGCCCAAACACATGTTTTCTAAGGTCACTTAAAAAACACCTCTTGTTTGCAATTTTTTAACCCCCCCCCCCCTTGTTTTTCTAACCTAACAGGCCTGTCCATACCGCGGGCGGGAAAGAAGGCTCATAAGGGCATGTTTTGAACTGCGCCCACCACCGCGGCAGCTCATGCCTACCTAGTCGCCGGATAAGGCTTTATCCATACTTAACTTGCGCTGTGTATTCAGGCGCTAGGTTTTCGGATTCATTATTAAAGAAGGCAGTGTGCCTTAGTTTTTCGGCAAAAAGAAATAAGGGTCTGAGCTGGCGGCGGTTAGCAACAAGCTTAAATTGCCTCGGGTTAAGGAAACGGAGAGATCCCTTATAAATCACTCCGGTTCTTTACATCCATACCTTAAGAATGAACATTGTATTCAGGCATGTACAATACTGGTGTTCGGATATAGTCATACATGTAAAATGTTATGCCCAGTACAAGTTTTAATCAAAAGTTTATGAGGATGACACAACCTCAACAACTAAGTCTTCTTATGGGTCGACAGCACATGTAATCGCGTCACGAGAAGGATATTAGTTTCTTTACTCGTAGAAGTCATTAGGGACAGGATTCCCGGTGTAGTGGGAAGAGCCCACAACAGACAGGGGGATGCCCCTCTTGATTTTACACAAAGTTTTCAAGGGATAGCTAACACTAAGTGTGGGCTCCCGATCAGCTTTCTTGGCGCGATGCCTGTCTGTGGCCCTGGATAGCCACAATACTGACCAGTGCATTTTTCAGGCAGAGGGTCTATTAGTCCATGTGCTCTTACTAATTAAGGTTAATCTTAACGGTGAAAAAGGAGGGTGGGGGGGAGTGTTGGTAAGTCCCAAGACCCCTAGAACCCCTCCGCCGGAGTATGTGATAAGATCACGAGTTGTGATACTTGTTAAGCCGAGCTGGTGATACAGCCGAAAATAAGATTTTTCTTTTAAAGATATCTATCATAAGTGATAACTATATAGTATGATTAAAGTGTACAGAGTAGATGTACAAATAGTTAAGAACAGAGGACATAATCCTAGGATATATGTGTCTGTATTTAGTTGGACAGGAACATAAGTAAGTTCCGTAACAACAATTTTTGAACCTCAATGGGAGATATCAAGTGTACCTATTCGGTCAAAATATAAGCAGATATTCTTTGAAGTAACGCGCTGCTTTCTTTCCAAATTTGTTACTTAAGTAGTGTTTGCAAGCAATAAAGACTTAAAATGTTATATGATTCTTTGTCTCTACCTATGGTATTTGTTAGTGGTGATATTGTCACGAATGACCCCCTCCAGTCTTAGATATCAGGCATATCGTCAATAATGGAGGGGCCACTAATAAATTATAGGTTTGAGTCCCGGAGGGAAGAAGGAAAACCTAATATTTAGTAGTGGCCCCGAAATCATTGACGATGTAGGCCCTCCCTTCCATCCCCTTCCCATTCATTTGATGTCTTGAGTAGTCTTAATATGTCATTGAAGGAGGAAGTATGGCGGCTCAAGGAGCAGCGTCAGGGAGAGAATCCGCAAGAAATCCACTGAGATAGAAAGCATTAGAATATAACATATTTTAAGTTTATTTTTCCTTTTTATTTTTTCGAAAGTTTTTCCGTAGTGAGTACCCAATCATAAGACGATTCCATAAGAGAATGAACGTTACCCTTATGACGTAGGACTCCTTCTCCCCGCGGCGGTCAATTCAAACTGGCTACCCGCGGGCGTTTGAAGGGGGACTATTATACTAATAGGCATATCGTCAATGATTTCGGGGCCACTACTAAATATTAGGTTTTCCTTCTTCCCTCCGGGACTCAAACCTATATTGTTTGCTATTCTAGTTTAAGAATTATAACAATGCAAAGCACATGTGAATTGTTTGTTATATTAATATGCTTTGAAGACTGACACAAACAGGAAGTGATTTTGGGTGAGCTATGCCCTTTAAGACTGACCTGTGACTGACTGAAGCACCACCACGCCGACCATAAACACCACCGCCACTACTATGCCTCTCATTCCGTATAAGGAACTTCACAATGAGGTTGAATGTAGAGCTTGGTCCGGGTCCTATAGTCAATCTAGTCAATGATCTGAAAAAATTAATAAATAAAAATTATTGCGTTACAAGAGTGCTTTTTCCCTCAACATTTATCTTCGTCACTGGTCTGGAAGCTTATTAAGTAAAACATTTAAATACTTTTTTAATAATGTCTCACTGCGGATGTGTTATTTTGACGAAAATGGCTGGTACTGAGGGACACGTAAACTGAAAAATGCTCTGGTACAGTAGGGGTTAAGGGGGGTGACCTGCTTTTTCTTCTCTCTCCTTTTCTCTCTTTCTCTGGCTTGTATCCATTCGGTCCCATTCAACCTACTGTTTTAAGACGTTTATCCCCATCCAGGTGACGATTTCTACCTGGCGAGCGATAGCGAGCCGTCATTGTATGGAGAAATCCGGCTTCGCCGGAGACAATTTCTATCGAAAAATTTACAAATTTAGCCTGCTGTCAAAAACATTTTTAGAAATATGCTGGCTCGCTTCCGCTTGCAAGGGATAAATCGACACCTGGGTGAAGATAAACGTCTTAAAACAGTAGGCTGAATGGGGCCGAATGGAATCAACCCAGAGAGAGAGGGAGAGATAGAGAGAACAAAATTAGGTGGGCCCCCTTAATATGTATTCAAATTAAACTCTTGCAATTGGGGAGCTTGTAGACACCAATTGAGCAGGGCAATACCCAGGGGAGGCCTCATAGACATGTGATAAGGAATTGCTGAAACTTCTGTTTCATTTGTCTGGCTTCCCTAACTGTTTCTAGTTGTGTCTCACTTACATAAAGAGTAATCCAGCTAGCGATCACAAACACCTCCTCCTCCTATCCATTTCACTACAGTAAGCAAGTACATCACTCTTCTTTCCAATACTGTACACCAAAAAACACTTGTTTATTTTGGCTCCCTTACTCTTTCAACTTTGGGGGAGACACTTGCTACAGGCTGTTTAGCCTTTTGTCTCCTTTATACGAATAGAAAAAAACATAATTGTGTTAAAGTTTGTGTTCTACTATTTTTAAAGTCTGTATTCTAAATTGTACTTACAAAGTTGTCAACGTGGATGATTTGTGCAGAAGGTTTGGAGCGGGTCTGGCGTGGCGGTCTTATCACCAGGTAATATATATATATGCTTTATTGTTTTATACGAAGGTCACAATGATAACGATGGAACTGTTGCAATCAATTATTTTCTCAAGATATTGCACCATATTTACAGTAGGTGCAAAACAAATTATTTTAAGGGGACACTGACTGCGTTTTTGGCCTATAAATTCATTAATTTATAAATTCTTAGTTCCCTCGCTAGACATCCCTCAAACTTAGAAAAACATCCCCCCCCCCCCCCCCTCCGCCTCAAGATAAATTTGTAACTTTTTCGGTAGAAAAAATTCCCAGCCTAAGGCCGGTTCCTCCTACAATTACAGGCTCGCTATCGCTCGCCAGGAAAAAATTGACACCTAAATGGCACGATAGGTCTTAAAATGTATAACAAAATGGGACGAAAGGTCTTAAAATCGCCAAACAAATGGGCCGAACATCTAAAAATCTAAAAATAATGGGACTAAACACGAGGGAGAAAGGGGACCAGAAAAACGACCGTCTCCCCCTAACCCCTTCGGTACCGGCGACGTCTTTTTAACTTCATTCTAGCTACTATTCGACGATTTCATTCAGTTTATAAAGGGCCTCCAGCAACTAACAGGTTTCGAACAATCTCACTTAACCCTCTTTACTAACACAGATCCTTCTTAAGCTGCACAAAATCGTCTAAATATAGCTTGAATAAAGTTAAAAGACGTCGCCGGTACAGAAGGGGTTAATTGCTGAATAGTAGAAAACTCCATTTAGAATGTAATCATAAAACAATATGAGATTCTTTAACCCTTTCATGCTCCAATACGCGTTTCTGTTCTGTTTTCGGGCTACTATTAGACGATTTTATTCAGATTAGTAACGGTATATGGAAGTCAAAGGGTTGATTGAGATAGTATTTACCCTTTAAATACCCACAGATCCTTCCTAAGCTGCATAAAACCGTCTAATGATAGCCAAATTAAACTGCTAAAACGCATCAGAGCTTCAAGGGGTTAATTACTTGTTACCTCGTGTGCCAGTATAAACCTTCCTGGTCATCCGTCTGTGCATGTGTATCTGTATAATTATCTCCAAAACGAATGAATCGATTTTGACGAAACTTGGTCAGTACAATCATATTATCAAAATAGTAAACAACTTCTGATCTAACAAAAAATCAAGGTAACGCTTATCCCCTTCGCCAGTTGTTTCCCCCCCAAAATATATTTATAAGTACAGTCGCGCTAATAATTGATGTTTCGGCATCAAGTATGTTTTGATCAATAATTGGTATCAGCAATATATAAGCTTCATTTCTTCATATCGAGTGAAATATATAAACATGTTCCTACACTTACCCACCTTATTCAACATCTGACAGTCATTAATACAGCACAGAGCTAGCCAACCTTAACCAGTGCTAACTCAACCAGTGGCCACTTCAACCAGTGACCATCTCAACCAGTGACCATTTTAACCAGTTACCATCTCAACCAGTGCCAACTCAACCAGTGCCATCTTAACCAGTGCTAACTCAACCAGTGACAACTCAACCAGTGCCAACTCAACCAGTGACCATCTCAACCAATGCCAACTCAACCAGTACCATCTCAACCAGTGCCAACTTAACCAGTGCCATCTCAACCAGTCATCTCAACCAGTGCCAACTCAACCAGTGCTAACTCAACCAGTGCCAACTCAACCAGTGGCATTTCAACTAGTGCCAACTCAACCAGTGGCATCTCAACCAGTGCCAACTCAACCAGTGACAGCTCAACTTGTACTATTTCAACCAGTGACCAACTCAACCAGTACTATTTCAACCAGTGACCATCTCAACCAGTACTATTTCAACTAGTGCCATCTCAACCAGTGCTAACTCAACCAGTGCTAACTCAACCAGTGCCAACTCAACCAGTGGCATTTCAACCAGTGCCAACTCAACCAGTGGCATCTCAACCAGTGCCAACTCAACCAGTACCAACTCAACCAGTGACTACCTCAACCAGTACTATTTCAACCAGTGACCATCTCAGTTTTTTTTTTTTTTTTTTTTTAAGAGACAATGAACGGAGGAAGGAAAAACACAGATAAAACAAAAAGGTCCATGTGCCTAAAGGCATCCTCCATTCATAAAATGTTTGTAACAACTGGATTTAAACATTTGTAGATTGTAAGTTTGTGGAAAGCAATTCGAGGGAAGTGAATTCCAAAGAGTAGTAGCTCTGGGGATAAATGAATTCTGATAAGCAGAAGTTCTGCATTGTGGAGGAGAAAGTGTAAATTCATGGGCGCTCTCAGCTGCCCTAGTTCTACGGGGAAAGATGTGGAGAGGCGGCACAATTGAAGCAAGTTCCTCGGAACAATTGCTGTGAAAATATCTGTAGAATAATGCAAGGGATGCAACGTTTCTTCGTATGGATAATGTAGGAAGGTCCTGTGTGATTGCAGGGTTATTGATTAATCTAATAGCTTTATTTTGAATTTTGTCCAACTGCCTCAATGCAACCACTCCACTTCCACCCCACAGAGGTGAACAGTAATCCATCTGAGAACGCACATGACTTTTATATATCACGGCCAACTGCTCGTCAGTGAAGAATTCTCGAACTCTGTACAGGAGTCCCAGTTTTTTAGAGGCATTCTTAGCAATGCTTCTAACATAATGTGTCCAGCTCAAGTTAGTAGTTAATGTTACACCGAGAATGTCAATACTAGGGGAAGTGGGAATATTTACATCATTAAAAAATATATGGGAGTCAGTGAGATTCTGTCGGTTAGAAAATTGAATGTACTTGGTTTTCTGTGCATTAAAGGAAACTAGATTCTTTTGTCCCCATCCATTAATTCTAGAAAGGTCCTGGTTCAGAGAAATTGCAGTGTTTATTTTTGAATTTATAAGATCGGGTTGGGTGACAGAATTGGTAAATGTGAAGGAACTGTGGAGTGTTGAGTCATCTGAGTAGGAATGTATTGGATTATGAGTGGTAGATATGAGATCATTGATATGAATGAGGAACAGAATTGGGGCCAAAACTGATCCCTGGGGAACACCAGCATTTATTGAGTGAAATTGAGAATAAAGGCCATTACACGTATTTTTCTGTTATGAAGATAAGAAGAAATTAGTGGAACTAATGATGCAAGGCCGTAGTGTGACATCTTCGACAATAAGGATTGATGCCAGACTCTATCAAATGCCTTTGATATATCCAGTGCAATTGTATGTGTTTCACCATGTTGGTCTGTAGCTTGGTTGATTTGATGCGTAAGAAGGCAAAGCATGTCTGCAGTTGATCGACATCGTCTAAAACCATATTGCCTATCACTGATTAATTTATTATTCTCAAGATGCTTAATTATGTGATTATTTAATATAATTTCAAAGACTTTACCAAGAGTGGAAGTTATAGCTATTGGTCTGTAGTTTGATGGATCTGAAGAGGCACCTTTTTTAGGAACTGGATGGATGTTTGCTTCTTTCCAGGGTACTGGGAAGCATGAGGTATGAGTACACAGACGGAAAATTTTTGCCAATACAGGAGCGAGCACCAAGGAGCAATTCTTAAGTACTATTGGAGGAATTTCATCTGGACCAGGAGCCTTATCTACCGAGAGATTCTGCAAAATAGTTTTGACATGTCTGGTGTGGATCTTAAGTGAGGGAATTTCAGGCGAATTAAAATTAAGTACAGGGACATCTTGATTTATTTCATCTAAGGTTGAGTTGGTGGAGAAAATATCCGCAAGAAGGTTAGCTTTACCTCGTGGGTCACTTACAAGATTGCCAGTCGGAGATTTTAATGGTACTAGTACTATTTCAACCAGTGACCTTCTCAACCAGTACTATTTCAACCAGTGACGATCTCAACCAGTGCCAACTCAACCAGTGACAATCTCAACCAGTACCAACTCAACCAGTGACCATCTCAACCAGTAATATTTCAACCAGTGACCATCTCAACCAGTGCCAACTCAACCAGTGACCATCTCAACCAGTGCCAACTCAACCAGTGGCCATCTCAACCAGCACTAACTTAACCAGTGCCAACTCATCCAGTGTCAACTCAACCAGTGACCATCTCAACCAGTGTCAACTCAACCAGTGACCATCTCAACCAGTGACCATTTCAACCAGTGACAGCTCAACCAGTGACCAACTCAACCAGTGACCATTTCAACCAGTGACAATCTCAACCAGTGACCAACTCAAGCAGTGACAATCTCAACCAGTGACCAACTCAACCAGTGACAGCTAAACCAGTGATATCTCAACCAGTGACAATCTCAACCAGTGACAGCTCAACCAGTGATATCTCAACCAGTGACCATCTGAACCAGTGACAGCTCAACCAGTACCAACTCAATCAGTACTATCTCAACCAGTGCCAACTCAACCAATGACAGCTCACCCAGTGACCAACTCAACCAGTGACATCTCAACCAGTGACAATCTCAACCAGTACTAACTCAATAAGTGACCATCTCAACCAGTGACCATCTCAACCAGTGACCAACTCAACCAGTGACATCTCAACCAGTGCCAATCTCAACCAGTACCAACTCAGTGTTAACTCAACCAGTGACCAACTCAACCAGTACCAATTCAACCAGTACCAACTCAACCAGTGTTAACTCAACCGGTACCAACTCAACCAGTACCAACTCAACCAGTGATAACTCGACCAATACCAACTCAACCAGTACCATTTCAAGCAGTGACCATCTCAACCAGTGGCCATCTCAACCAATATCAACTCACTTCATAGCTGACTCTCGAACATTTCATGTTTAATTTCTAGAGTAGGCTATGTAAAAAGAGCAATATATATATATTGTTACGATCGGGTCTCGTATAAATCAGTGGCTCTTATACATTGGACTAGACTGGCATAAATGCAACAACGGAAACGCTAGATCCAACCCCTGATATATAATCCCGTCGAACAAAGAACACATAATTATACCCTCCAGAGTTATATCTGCGATAGCGGGGTATCTTAACTCTCAGTATCTATGTGCTTCTACTATAGGCTGATGTTCTCTGAAACAGCCTATTACCTATAACATATGGTTGCTTAGTTATGGTACACAAGGAAAAGATAGTTAACTTAATTAAATCACAAGAGTGATCTAATGCAAACAAGAAGAAGGTTTACTTAACGTTACTTTAATCAATAATATCTGTCACTCCTTTATGAAAGAAAGTGTTTTAAAGTCCTCAAGCACCGAACAAGGAATCTTCTGAATAATGTCGGATGCTACTAAGAAGAACGTATCGGAAATGGAACCACAAAATAGCAGGAGGCAGGACAATGCATGTGTAGGCTAAATACACAAAAAAGCTGGACCTATAATGTTATTGGACACAAGAATATTATAAGCGGTGCAACAGTAATAATGCTCGCCACGAAAAAGTAGTACTCCTATTAACAAAACCGGTCTATGCTGGTTGTGTCTCTCTACAGCAACCTAGACCTCAAAATGCTTGTGTAGAAATAATGGGTATGCATAAAAGAGTATATGATCTAATCCAGCTAATGTCTACCCGGGTTAATAAAGTCTAGCTGGGATGCGCAAAGGTACAGAATTCTGGTGGAGCAAGGCAGCTCCTAGCCTAGTGTGGACCTTGGGTCTGTGCGGCCTGATTACGTTAATATGAAGGGGTGCTCTCTTGAGGATTCTCGATCACAAGTATCGAGTATCCTCCTGGCGACCCTCAAAAGTAAAAGCAAATAGAGTTAGAACAGTGTTGGGTGGATTAGGCAAGCAGCCCTCACGCACTACACAGTCTAAACTCCAAGGTACACAGACAAAAGATCCACCCAGGTAACCCACAGAATCCGTAGTGTCGTGCAGCTCAAAAGTAGCCTACACACAGTGAAAACACCAACAGCAAGGTACCTGATCCCTAGTCTAGCATTATTTAACCCTGTAGAAACATTAGTGATTGATGGAGACAGTCCGAGCAATACAATCTCCCAAAAAGACAATGACTATCTTCAACCTTAGCCTAGTACATAAGAAATGTGAGATCCAGCATATAATACAGTCTGGCCACCAATTCAAGGTGTGGATGCAGGGAACCAGAGGGGGATTGATATTAATAAAAGGTGAGGAAGTAGTGGAAATGATAGAGGCAGTAGGAGAGAAAGATTCTAAGACAAGAGTGTGGAACAGTTCATGGGAGATGCTTAGAGTATGCTGTCTGGGAAGGATCTGACAAGGATATTCCCAGGGACCGCCTCGCTGGAGTCCCAGTTCGCAGGAATGGCACGAGAGCGCGCGACAGTCGCCCAGTAAGCAGCCGCCTAGTAGGCAGTGTTAGGCAGGAGGCAACGAATCCCGCGAGGCCTATGTAAGGGGGCCAGCCACGCGCCACACTCACCCCCAAGTCACACCACCTGGTCTCTCTCTCTCTCTCTCTCTCTCTCTCTCCCGCTCGCCTTCCCATCATTCAACTACTTAACACAATACTTTCAATTGACTAAATAAAATAGAAAGGATTGTGACAGACGAAAATAAAGAACAGTTCTGAACTGTCTGCAACACAAGCTTTCTCGAGAAGGAAAGTACACAATGATAGGTAGACTGTAGCTACATTCTCTGCCCTGGCGAGTCCTAGCGAGTAAGCCATGCGGTTCTGGGGGAAGCGGTGAGCGTCACAATATTGTTATGTTTATGGGCGAGGTGAAATTATACAAACAAATAGTCTATAGTAGAGTCATTTTCAGAGCTTCCGTGACCGTGTTTAGGATACCAAAGTTTCTCAGTGAATTTAACAAGGGCAACTGATGCTCAAAAAAATAAGCCCCCATACACCTCACCAAAATGACGGGAAAGTTGTTCTTTTAGACGTTTTTCAAAATGGCCGCCGCCGTCATCTTAAAAAAATGATAAAGTTCTATTTCTTGAAGTGAATGGCCAAAAATGACAATTTTGGTGTCTATTCCCACTAATTTTGGTGTCAGAAAACCAATGGGATGGCATAATTAAAAAATAATTAATAACTAATTACCAAATAATTAAGAAAATAAGAAAATAATTAAGAAAATCAATGGGTTGGCATAATTCATGATTTAGAGTCCCATTAACCTCAACATCTAAGACAAATATGATGTTGTTAAATCCACTGAGAAACTTTGGTATCCTAAACACGGTCACGGATCCTCTGAAACTTACTCAAATAATATAATATATAATTTAAAATGTAAACCAAGAATGTTGACTGATCAATTCCTTCTTTTTCAGGTTTGTTGCATCGAATTTGGCGTGAAGAATCATAAGCATGGAACGTAGATGAGTTAGTGATGTGCCTGACCCAGGACCTGGATTAAAATGCATATTATGTCAACATCCCTGTAAAGCTGATGATAGTACGGACAAGACATCTGATACAAAGTGGGAGAATCTAAGGAGCAAGTGTTTTCGGTGGAAGGAACTTGATAAATTTCAGCATGCCTATGCAGCAGTGGAGTGGGACAAGGGGCCTAAAGGCCTGTACATGCATAGTAAATGTTACACCCAGATCAGTAGTAATCGCTATATTCAGCAAGCACAGAATCGTAAACGGAAATCTGAACAGGAAGAAGTTCAAGCATCAACTTCAAGTCAACAACTCCCAGGAAATGTGCCTAAAAAGCTTCATTCTAGTACTGGAGTGGTTCATGATAAGAATCTCTGTGTGTGGTGTATGAAAGGACCACAAAAAACCAGTAATCATGGCAAGTCCAAACTTTTGCTGCTGTCAACAGTAGACGCATGGAACCGGTTCAAGTTGCATACAGTTTGTCTGTCAGATGAGCCTATAAGAGAAAGATTGAATACCCTACTTGCATCTATCCCAGACAGTCGAACGGCGTTTGGATTGGAAATTCGTTATCATTATGAATGTTGGCACAATTATGTCAGCAACCCTCTGAAGGAGTCTTTTCCTGATGAAAAAACAGAGCATCTGCAACATGTTAATCTTCGAGAGGCCCAAAATATCTTCTTTCATCATGTCCGTCAAGTTATCTTTAAAGATCATGAAATCCGTACACTGCAAGGTCTTGTAAAGGATTACAAAGGCATTACTTCAAATTATGGTTACTATTCCACAGCAAAGTCCAGTTTCGTGAAGGAAATTCTGATCAAGGAATTTGGAGATGACATAGCATTTCATGAACGAGGTCAGAAGAATGTGAGTGAACTGGTATATGATGCAAGAGCTGCAGGTTCATATCTTGAGGCTGCAATATCCTCTCTAGGTGTAAGTGACGATCAGCTGGTGAAGAATGTTACGACTGGGGTTCAAATATATCAGGGCTCTTATTCATTGGACTAGTAATGGCATAAATGTTACAACGGAAAGCGCTAGCTCCAACCTCTGAAGTATATTCCCAGTGAACAAAGAACACAAATACTCTACAGAGTTCTATATGCAATAATAGGCTATCAAACTCTCAATAAATGTGCGTCTACTCTAGGCTTAATGTTATGTGAAAACAGCCTATTACTACCTATAACCGAAGGTGCTTGGTTATGGTATACACAGTAAGGTGGTAAGAGAAGTTACAGTTTACGTTACTTTAATCAATAAATGTCAGGCACTCCTGCATGCAAGAAAGTGCACTAAAGTCCTTCAACACTAACAAGGAATTTTCTTTAAATGTTAGATGCTGTAAAGATGCTCGTATCGGAAATGGAACCCAAAAAGGCAGGCAGTGGAACAATGCTCGTGCAGGCTATGCACACAAAAAGGCAGAATATATAATGCCGTCGGAGCCAAGAATATCCTAAACACTACAACACTAATAATAATCGCCACAATACAGTATTCCTATCAACAAAAAGAGCCTAAGTCGTTGTCTCAATACATCAAACTAGGCTGCGAAATGCTCGTGTAATCATAAATGGGTATGCATAAAAAGAGTAATTAGGTTAATATACTTAATGTCTACTATGATTGATAAAGTCTAGCTAGAGTCAATGATACGAGATACTGGTGCGCATGGCATGCTGCATAGCCTAGTGCAAATCTCAAGTCTGTGTGTCAAATATTACGTTATACTGAAGGGTAGCTCTCTTGAGAAACCTTAATACCGAAGTATTAAGCGTTCTCCTGGCGTACCTCAAAGACAAACAATCGAGACCAGAACAGTGCAGAATGGTATAGGCAAAAAGCCCTCATTCGTGCATGCTCTACTCTCAATGGCACACAGACTAGGATTTACTCAATCAACTCCAGTTCTCAGGTATGTCGTGCCGCTTTTAACTAAAGCCAGCACTCATAGGAAACAATACCTTTTCTATCAGACTCCTAGTCTAGCATTATCTAATCCAGCAGAACACTAATAATTAAAGGAAACAGCAATATGAAAACCAACCAATGCTTCGTGATCCACTTATCTTAACAACTAACATACACAGGTTATATCAGACCTTAACACACAATACAACTGGCCAGCATGAAGCTGATTTTGCAGGGTTAACCAGAGGGGGTATAATATTAATAAAGATGGTGAAAGATATGGAAAATGAGAGATAGGCAGAGGAAAAGATTCTCATGAACGGAGTGGGGACAGATAGCAAGGGAAAAAGATGAGTGTGTTCTAGAAACCAGATCTGAGGGAGAGAGTGGCGAGGAACTAGTATATATACTTCGCACTAGCTCGAGCCGCGTGGGAAACTAACGGTTACGAGTCGACCGACCACTCACAGAGCTCGCAACATGGCAAGGACCTCTCTCCACCAACCCCCGCGAAGCAGCCAGCCGTGACGTCATCGAGCGGGACAAAAAACACTGCGCGCCCCCTCTCACTCCGTTCTACTCCCTCTCTCAAACCGCACAGTTAAGAGAAATAAATAACCCCGCCCAACCCTTCCAAGTCCATCACAACCATTTAAACGAAACCGTCAACCCCAATGGCTCACAAGTTGCGAAAACTTACCTACCTGAACCACAAAACAAACTAAACAACTCCACCCAACCCCATCCAAGCCAACTGAATGAATTTGACAACCCGCCGCGGCTTCAAGTCACAACCCCAAACTCATCCCCACCAATAAGAAAAACAAATCCAGCGCATGCTGAGAGAAATGATATAAAAATAATATCCATAAATGCATGCTCAATAAGAAACAAAATAGACGAACTCAAATGTCTGTTATTAAATGAGAAAGTTGACGTTATTTGTATAACGGAAACACATCTGAACCTTAAAAATAAAGATCTACTTCATGAATATCACATAGAGCCATATAAATTTTTTCATAAAGACCGTAACAATGGAAAACAAAGAGGGGGGGTTGCAATGTACGTTGCAACCTACTTAAACCCAGTCGAGGTGACTCTCCCCGAAAGTAATGCAGAAATAGTGTGCGTCAAAATAAATACAAAAAACATGAAGTTAAATATCACTACAGCGTACCGACCACCGAGACTAACTGTTGCCGATGATACAATTTTTTATGAAATACTAGAGAAAACCCTTAATTCCGACGAAACCGTTTTACTAGGCGACTATAACCTCCCCCTAATTGACTGGAATACCCTGACCGGAAAAAATGCTGAGTCACGCCTAATGACAAGCTTCATCCAGGACAATTTTTTGACTCAACACGTAAGACAGCCGACGCGAGACAGGAATATATTAGACCTCGTAATCACTACCCAAGAAAATTTATTATCAAACCTGGATGTAGGTGAACATCTGGCAACGTCCGATCATAAAATCTTAAGAATAAACGTTATAAGCAAATATTCCTCAGTAAAAACAACAGGAATGGTTTCGGACTTCAAAAACGCAAATTATGACGGACTTAAGGAATCGCTATCAAACATACACTCAAACCTCATAAATATAAACGAAGTAAATGAACTATGGGGACATTTTAAGTCTACAATTACAGAAGCGCATAAACAATTTGTACCCATGAAACCAAAACTTAATACGAAATCAAGTATGCCCCCTTGGTACAGTAGAGACATTGGCAAGGCAATAAGGAAAAGGAATCAACTCCACAAACTTGTAAAAAATAACACAAACACTGAAGTAATTAAAAACTTGTACAAAAATAGTAGAAGGGAAGTGAAAAAAATAATTAGGGCGAACAAACAAAATTACGAAATGACTATTGCCAGAGAAAGTGCCACAAACCCCAAAAAATTCTACAGTTACGTAAACAAAAATAAACAGATCAAAAGCGGAATCGGACCGCTAATAGAAGATGGCCAGACAATAACAGGTGACACAAACACGGCAAATCTGCTCAACAAATATTTTGGCTCAGTTTTCACAGAAGAAATTATCGATCATACCCCTGAAAATAACACCTCAACTCATGTGATAGGAGATTTCACCATCAGTGTTACCGAAGTACAAAGCAAATTGAGTAATTTAAATGTAAATAAGACCCCGGGACCCGACATGCTCCACCCGAAAATAATTAAGAATGTCAAGGACGAAATAGCAAAACCCCTGACACAACTATTTAACTTATCACTACTACAGGGGATTGTACCGAGTGATTGGAAAGATGCGAACATTACGCCGATATACAAGAAGGGTAGCAAGGCCAAAGCGAGTAATTACAGACCAATTAGCCTAACTTCAATTGTAGGAAAAATCATGGAAAAAATCATTAGAGATAAGATAGTAGATTACCTCGAATCAAACAACCTAATCAAAAATAGTCAACACGGCTTTAGATCAAATAAGTCATGCCTAACAAATTTGATTGAATTTTATAACAAACTATTCACATATAACGACATGACGAAATCACTAGATATAATCTTCTTGGACTTTCAAAAAGCTTTCGACAAGGTGCCTCACCGAAAACTATTGGCTAAACTGGAGAGGATAGGTATCAAAGGTGAAATTCATTCTTGGATAAAAAATTGGCTTACAGACAGAAGACAGAGAGTGGTGATAAATGGAGTGGAATCGGAGTGGGAGCCTGTCACTAGTGGAGTTCCACAGGGTTCAGTCCTTGGACCGGTCCTGTTTCTCATTTACATAAACGATATCGATGTAGGGGTAAACAACACCATTTCCAAATTCGCCGACGATACAAAAATAGGAAATACAGTCCTGAACGAAGATGATAGAAATGCGTTGCAATCTGATTTAAACAAGATATCAGAGTGGTCGGAAAAATGGCAGATGCCCTTCAATGTCGATAAATGTCAGGTGCTGCAGGTTGGTAGCAGAAATATGAAATACAAATACGAAATGAATGGCAAACAAATAAAAACCGCAACGGTAGTAAAAGACCTAGGGGTACTAATATCTGAAAACCTAAAAACTTCCGACCAATGTATAGCAGCTGCAAATAAGGCAAACATAGCATTGGGCTTTATTAAACGAAAATTTACATATAAACATGAAAACGTAATAGTGCCACTGTTCAAAAGTATGGTGAGGCCCCACCTTGAATATGGTGTGCAGTTCTGGTCACCTTATCTGATCAAGGACATTGTAAGACTCGAGTCAGTACAGCGTAGAGCGACGAAGATGATACCCTCATTAAGAAATAAACCATATGAAGAAAGACTTAAACGATTGAACCTGTTCTCATTAAAAAAGAGGAGGTTGAGGGGTCAGCTTATTGAGTGCTTTAAGATACTAAAAGGTTTCGACAAAGTCGATGTAAATGCACTATTCACATTAAACAATACTAATCAAACTCGCGGAAATGGAATGAAATTAAAAACCAAAAAGGCAAACCTAGATGTCACAAAGAGTTTCTTCACCTACAGTGTGGCGACAGAGTGGAATAAACTACCAGCGAGAGTGGTGGAGAGCGACACAATAAACGCTTTCAAGGGAAGGCTTGACCTCTATCTGCAGAGGGCTGGGGTGATATGAAAAAAAAAAAAAAAAAAAAAAAAATGTATGTATATGTATGTGTGTGCACTGTACAGTATGTATATATATACTATATATATATGTATGTATGTGTGTATGTGTATATATGCACATATGCATATATAGTTTGTAAGGCCAGACTGCCTAGTAAGGACCTTGAGGTGTGTGTGGTCTGTGTATCTATGTAGCTCTATGTAGCTCTATGTAGCTATGTAGCTCTCTCTCCCAGATCCTATCATTACTAGTTAACCCGGGAGCTGCGGGAAGACTCTTAAGAGTTCCCCCGGCGGACTGCGGGAAGACTCTCCTGAGTAAGTAAAACTAAAAATCAACTTTTTACATCGAAAAAAAATTTTTTTTTTTATTTTTATTTTTTTTTTTTTTTTTTTTTTTTTTGGCCCCTGGGCCATGCAAAATCTCAGTCCTCTACCGCCCCTCCTTCCCCACTTTCCTCCTATTCCTCAGTTATCACCTATTTTCCCTATTATTCCCTTATTCTGAGGTATATTTTCGTGCTAACATTAGCGAGTTGCAAGCAGGGTGTTGTCATCACTGATAGCAATCGAGTGCAAGAGAGAGAGAGAGAGTATCGATCGACTGTGTCGCAGTGGCCTTAGGGAAAATGGGCGGGAAGGTAGCTTGCCTCACCCATACATTATACAACTCGCGGGCTATATCTCCGATTTTGACCATCCAAACGCTGTTTTCACTCGTTTTATTGTTGTTTCAGGTTAATACCTTTAAAATCAACCCATAATAGGCGCATATGGATAATTATTAATGCTATTAATGGTACAATGAATATTTTAGTGACGAAAAACCTCAAATACGTCAGCACAGGGGGAGGTTTTCATTTACCCCCGTGCGCACTTCAGAGGTTAATGACAAAACATATACTTTACAATTAAATATATAAAGCCTTGACATGGGCGAAAACAAAGAGCCTTTCTGGACTGCCCATGACACGAGCTTTCATATGAAATAAAGCACACTCTAATACATAAACTGTAGCCCCATCCACTGCCCTGGCGATACTAGCGAGTCACTGTAGGACAAGCCATGCGGTTCTAACGGAGTGGTCAACGTCACACCCCCCCCCAAGATTTTTCTCAGAGGCCCCAAGGCTCACAAAAATCTGATGGTTAGAACCCATGCTATATCTCCACTTCCCATCACCCAGCGGCAGTAAAATATCTGGCACAGTTCTTCAACAAAACATTCTTTTCAAAATTATAACCCTCCCAACACAATAGGTTAAATTATATGTAGTTATGCTCCTCAAGAGCGAGCTTCTCTAGCCCAGCATTCTGAGAGGAGTGCAACTAAGAATTACTGCTATAACATACTGAAAAAATTCAACTATCAAAGAAAGTTTTTTATTTGATTTTTATGTTTTTAATTTGTTTATTTCGGCTGCACTATAGGGGCAAGCCTAGTTTTTTCTTCTATACCAAACGCTCAACTCCTGCTTTACGACCCAATACGCTGGGCTACAACCGCGAGCCAACAAGCACCAAGCGCAAAATACTATTCAAACTAAAGCAGGAGGCTACCCGTGTGTCAATCTACCCAGGATCATATACCCTTGAACGACCATCTGCAACCACGTTGTCACAACCGGCAATATGGCGTATGTCCAGGTTATATACCAATAACCTTAGTGACCACCTGGTCAGCCTCATATTCCGATTGTGAAACTGGTCCAAGAACTTGAGAGGGTGATGATCTGGGTAAACTACAACGACCGGACCATAGGCTGGAACACAGACTTCGAAATGCCTCAGAGCAAGTACAACCGCCAGCAGCTCCTCCTCGACAACAGAGCAGCTCCCCTGGCCGAATTGTACTTCTCCGAGCAGAAACTAACAGGATGCTCCAGCCCATCATCGTCCTTTTCCACAAGGACGGCACCAGCCCCCACACCACTAGCCTCCGTTGCTAGTTGGAAAGGTAGGCTAAAGTCAGGGGCCCTGAGGATCGGGTGAGTGCACAACAGGTGTTTTACTTCTCCAAACACCTTCTCACACTCAGGCGCCCATTTGAACTTCCTATCCTTCCAGTTATCCTCCACCTGAGCTTGACTGTCCCGTTCTCCTTCTCCACCTTGACTGCTAAACGTCATCACAGGCACAGTGAGAGGCTCAGGGGGGTGCCTCTCATACTCCTTCATGGGACTAACATGACATAACTGATTGCGCTTCCGTCTGTCTGGAGTGGCTACCAAGCAAACCAGGTCTGATAGCTCCTCCACCACCCTATAAGGACCAGTGTACTTCGCGGATAAGGGGTGACCTACAAGGGGCAGTAGGGTCAACACCTCCTGACCCACGTGAAACTCCCTGAGTTCAACCTTGAGGTCGTACCTGTCCTTCATGAGGGCCCGAGAGCTAGTCAAACTACGGCCAGCCAACTCCAGACTGCGCAACATCCGTTCTCGACTGTTGAGGACACACTTGAGCATAGAACAAGGTTTTTCTGCGCCCTCCCATACTTCTTCAACCATATGGAGAGGCCCTCTGACACGGTGTCCAAAGACGAGCTCATTAGGGCTGAATCCCAAACATTCCCCAGGTACCTCCCGTGCAGTAAACAAAACAACATGAATCTCCTGCGGGTAACCATACCAGGAAAAACACACTAGCAAGCCTCGGACCACCGTCCTCGCTGACCCATTTCTCATAGGGTACGCGTCAGAGTACCTCGTTGCTACATCTCTCAACTGTGCAACACTGTCCTCCTTCAACTCAACAGCACCGGTACCACATTCAAGAACCTCCGGGTCTTCCAATTGCAACTTACGAATGTCCGAAGGAGCAAGCCTATCCAAGTGTTTGCGAAACAACTCATGCCCCCCTCCTACATTAAATTTGGCCTCCCGTTGCTCTCTCTCTGCGTACCGTTGCTGTCTCATCGTCTTTTTAAGCCCATCCTCTGCCTTTTCCACAACAGTTACTGGGTCTTCTTCAGACTCGATATTTGGTCCTAATAATGAGTCCCCGAGAATGTCCGCTGATACTGAACTCTCAACCGCATCAACTTTCAACCCCTTCTCGGTACCCTTCCTCCGCTGATCTAAAGACTGTTGACCAGAATGTGACCCCCTGGATGCCAGGGAACGGGTGACAACACATGCCATAGGTTGCCCCCGACACTTCTCAACCCACTCCTGCTCCTCCCTACTCACGTCGGCCGGCTTCTCGGCAACGACCAAGGGTGGAGCCTCAGAGGTAGGCCCCGCAAAGTCGTTGCCGAGAAGGAGGTCGACGCCCCCAACAGGTAACTTCTCCACAATTCCTACATCCAGGTCACGAGTCACACCATCAACCTCCATCTTCATTCTTACAAGCGGGTATGACCTTGTTGCATTAACTCCCTGAACCACAACCACCCGCGCCGTATTTACAGGTTTACCAGTGAAATTTCTCAACAGTGTTTGCGATGCCCCAGTGTCACGCAAAATTCTCACCTCATGTCTTCTACCCCCCCACTCCACACAACCGAGTCCCCTGTGGTCACTAAAGGCATCACGGACAGGGAATAAGCCTTCCGGATCCTTCTGCACTGGCAGTGTATTTACCTCGGAAGAAATGCCTCTAACAAACTCTGATGTCCTCTTGAACACTCCAATGCTGTGAGCAAAAGACACGGCTGCCGGAGGAGGTCGACTAGGGCACTCATTTGCCTTATGACCCTCCTTGTGGCACTTAAAACACATAAATTTCGGTTTCAGCTTATACTGTGATGTAACAGGCCCCTGACTTTTCTTATACGGCGTGGGGTTAGGTTTGAATTCAGTTTTAGTTTCATTGCTCTTTTGTTTAAATGTGTCGTTGCTACGGGGAGGGGGAGGATAACGGTCCCTAGCACTTGCATCGTACTTCTGTGAGGACC
>JBAKBP010017185.1:20000-49474 GCA_037953745.1 Lithodes maja | reverse complement strand
CCATTTTGTTGTCAATTTTAAGACCTTTCGTGCCATTTAGGTGTCGATTATTTCCTTGCGAGCAATAGCGAGCCTGCAATTTTAAGAGGAACCGGCCCTTTGTACCGAAAAATGTACGAATTTACATTGAAGCTGGGTATAGGGGGTGTTTTTCTAAGCTTGATGGAGGTCTAGGGAGAAAACTAAATAACAATACTGTATATGAATACATTAATGAATAGACCAAACAAACGGTCTGCCTCCCCCTAAGGGGAGGTTTCTAGTTCGTTCCCTAGAATTCCATCAATCTAAAAAATTACACCCCCTAGACCCCCTTTCAAGATAAATTTGTACATTTTTCGGTAGAAAAATGTCCCGGCTGAAAGCCGGTTCCTCTTAAATTACAGGCTCGCTATCGCTCGCCAGGATAAAATCGACACCTGAATTGCACGAAAGGTCTTAATATGGGGTGAAAGTTCTTAAAATCGCTAAACTAATGGGGAAACGTTTTATAATATCAAAAGCAATGGGGCTAAACATGAGGGAGAAATGGGTCAAGAAAAAAATCCCTCAAGTGGAGATCTCCCCTTAAGTCCGTATCACACCACTGCTCTTCTTACATCTTCACTGTGAAAAAAGGATAACTTTCGGTGTGAGTGTCCTAGGTTCGAGTCCTTGGAGTACAACATGTATTCAGTACTTTCATTGATTTGATGAATTAGGTTTACTCGTAAGTTAATTGGTGGGTTGGTGAAAAACAATAAGAATAATATGTGTAATAATATGTGTAAGGTAACGAAACCGTAGGTACGCCCATATAATTGTGATAATACTGTTTTTGTTTAGGAAATTATATTTATTATTTTACACATTACATATTTTGTTTGTTTAGGAAAAGTGGGGATTGGGCCTGAGCATATAGAGAGATAGATAGTTAGACACATTATATAAAGATTCAGCAATTTGCGTCTCTACGAACTTTTCCCACTATAACATATATCCCCTACGCTTCATCTACTGTATTATATGGCTACCTAATAGGAACCGAAGGCCGGTTCATCTTATATTACAGGCTCGCTATCCGTTGCCAGGAAAAAATGACTTGAAAAATCTTAATATTGACAAATAAATGGGGCGAAACGTCTTAAAATCGTCAAACTAATGGGCCGAACGTCATAAAATCTGAAAACAAATGGAGCTAAACACAAGGAAAAAGGGGGGACCATAAAAACGACCCTCTCCCCTTAACTAAGTTTGTTGTAGTTTTATATATTTGTGTGTTTGTTTGACTTTACTTGCTTTTGCTGTTTTCATATTTATTTGTTGTCATATCTTATTTAATTCCTGTCCACCTGCATAATGCAGTCTCCACAATTCGAATCCGAATATCTGTTTTCACAATGATGTTTCGCACCATCTTCATCACATCTTATATCCGTCTCCATTCTTCTTTTTCCTACTTACAGGTTTAAGGGGAGACTGACCGTTTGTTGGGTCTATTATTCATGCATTCATATATTGTTTTAGTTTCCTCCCTAGACCTCCATCAAGCTTAGAAAAACACGCCCCTAGACCCCCCCCTTCAAGATAAATTATTACATTTTTCGGTAGACAAATTTCCCGGGCGAAGGCCGGTTCCTCTTAAAATTGCAGGTTCGCTATCGCTCGCCAGGAAATAATGAACACCTAAATGGCACGAAAGGTCTTAAAATTGACAACGAAATGGGACGAAAGTGTTAAAATCGCCGAACTAATGGGCCGAACGTCTTATAATCTCAAAACTAGTGGGGCTAAACATGAGGGAGAAGGGGGTCCAGAAAAACGGTCTGCCTCCCCATACGAATTATAGAGCTTCTCTCTTTTCATTCGCCATGTGAAAGAGCAGAGCCGCAGCAAAATTAATCCTATTTTTGCCTCTTTTATTATCTCTCTGAAGAAAAGGTGAAAAATGTATCGGTGCTGCTTCGTTTGGTGTGGCATTAATTTATTTTTTCCGGGAAATCATTTGAAAGGCAACGTAATGTATAGTTATATGTTTTAGTCATTCTGTTCGGCATAATGTGTTGGATGGAGGGATTGTATTATGCATGTGGGATTTACATTTATTTTATTTTGCAAGTACAACACAGACACACGCAGAAACACAAACACACACACACACACACACACACACACACACACATACAGAGAGAGAGAGAGCTACATAGAGCTACATAGATACACAGACCACACAGATCTCAAGGTCCTTACTAGGCAGTCTGGCCTTACAAACTATATATGCATATATGCATATATACACATACACACATACACATACACATATATATATATATATATATATATATATATATATATAATATATATATATATATATATATACATACATACATATATATACATATATACACCGGTACACACATATACACACATACACACACATATACACATACATACATACACACATACATACATATATATACAGTATATATATACATACTGTACAGTGCACACACATACATATACATACATTTTTTTTTTTTTTTTCCCATATCACCCCAGCCCTCTGCAGATAGAGGTCAAGCCTTCCTTGAAAGCGTTTATTGTGTCGCTCTCCACCACTCTCGCTGGTAGTTTATTCCACTCTGTCGCCACACTGTAGGTGAAGAAACTCTTTGTGACATCTAGGTTTGCCTTTTTGGTTTTTAATTTCATTCCATTTCCGCGAGTTTGATTAGTATTGTTTAATGTGAATAGTGCATTTACATCGACTTTGTCGAAACCTTTTAGTATCTTAAAGCACTCAATAAGCTGACCCCTCAACCTCCTCTTTTTTAATGAGAACAGGTTCAATCGTTTAAGTCTTTCTTCATATGGTTTATTTCTTAATGAGGGTATCATCTTCGTCGCTCTACGCTGTACTGACTCGAGTCTTACAATGTCCTTGATCAGATAAGGTGACCAGAACTGCACACCATATTCAAGGTGGGGCCTCACCATACTTTTGAACAGTGGCACTATTACTTTTTCATGTTTATATGTAAATTTTCGTTTAATAAAGCCCAATGCTATGTTTGCCTTATTTGCAGCTGCTATACATTGGTCGGAAGTTTTTAGGTTTTCAGATATTAGTACCCCTAGGTCTTTTACTACCGTTGCGGTTTTTATTTGTTTGCCATTCATTTCGTATTTGTATTTCATATTTCTGCTACCAACCTGCAGCACCTGACATTTATCGACATTGAAGGGCATCTGCCCTGAGAGAGAGAGAGAGAGAGAGAGAGAGAGAGAGAGAGAGAGAGAGAGAGAGAGAGAGAGATGATAGGAAAGAATATGAGAACATAATTATATCTGATGAGATAAGCCTGAATAGTGCCTAATACAGCAGTGTGGACAAAGGCTTTATGGGAGATTGTTTTATATTTGTGTATTTATTTATTTAATTGTTGTATATTTCTAGTTTCTTGCCTAAACCTCCATCGAGCTTAAGGGGAGGTATTTAGTTTGTTCCCTAGACCTCCATCAAGCTTAAAATTACACCCCCTTGAGTCCCTTTCAAGATATATTTGTACATTTTTCGGTAGAAAAATTTCCCGGCCGAAGGCCGGTTCCTCTTAAATTACAGGTTCGCTATCGCTCGCCAGGATAAAATCGACACCTGAATGGCACGAAAGGTCTTAAAATCGCCAAACTAACAGGGCGAACGTTTTATAATATCAAAAGCAATGGGGCTAAACATGAGGGAGAAAGGGGTCAAGAAAAAAATCCCTCCAGTAGAGATCTCCCCTTAAGACAATACCACCAAGACTCACTTTTGTGATAAATGTGTGCGTGTTTGGGTAGAAAAATGCCCCAAGACGAAGGCCGCTTCCTCCTAAATTTCGGGCTTGCTATCGCTCCCCCGGACAAAATAACTGACACCTATATGGCACGAAAGGTCTTACAATAGCCAAACTAATGAAGCGAATGCCTCGAAATATCAAAACGAATGGGGCTAAACATGAGGGAGAAGGGGGATGAATAGGGTCACCGTGAAAATAATAGAGGGTAATTAAGAGGAAAACAATGATTGATAAGCAAGTATGAAGACTTAAGGAGGGAAGGGTTTGTTTATTAGTCTATGTTTACATAATTATATTTATTTATGTTTTAGTTTTCTCACTAGACCTTTATCAAGGTTAAGGGGGGTGACCTGTTTTTGTTCTGTCCTTTTCTATCTTTCTCTGGCTTGTATCCATTTGGCCCCATTCAGCCTACTGTTTTAAGACGTTTATCCTCATCCAGGTGTCAATTTTTTACTGGTGAGCGGTAGCGAGCCATCATATTTTGTATTCTTGTTTGACAACAGGCTAAATTTATACATTTTTCGATAGAAAAATGTTTCCGGCGAAGCCGGATTTCTTCATATATTGCTGGCTCGCGATAAGGAAGAAATCGACACCTAGATGGGGATAAACGTCTTAAAATAGTTGGCTGAATGGGGCCGAATGGATACAAGCCAGAGAAAGAAAGAAAAGGACAGAAATAACAAAAAGCAGGTCACCCCCCTTAAAGGTGGGGGTGCATGGGTTGAGGTAAACATGGACAAATAATCGCCAACCTGCATAAAATTATCTTGTAAAATGCAATGTCACTGAAATCATTATTAACAATGATATAAAGAATTTTGGAGATCGCCTATACCGGGTCTGTGACGTCATAGTGACGTCACACCAGTAGCCTCATCCTGGACTGGATGGTGGACTTACACTCCTGTGACGTCACAGGCCCTGTGTAGACGATCCAAGAATCCTTTCTACCATTGTTAATAATTATTTCAGTGCCATTGCATTTTGCAAGGTAATTATGTAGGTAGCTACAGCTTGGCGATTATCATTCCATGTTTAGCTAAACCCATGCACCCCCACCTTTAAAAAACAACATACCCTACAGCCCTCTTCGAGATAAATTTGTACATTTTTTGGTAGAAAAATATCCAGACCTCTTAAATGTTCAGCCTCGCTATCGCTCACCAGGAAAAGATCGACACCTAAGTGACACGAAAGGTCCTAATATTGACAAAAAGATGGGGTGAAAGATCTTGAAATCGCCAAACTAATGGAACGAACGTCTTAAAATTTCAAAATTAATGGGGTTAAACATGAGGGAGAAGGGAGTTCAGAAAGAACAACCATCTTCCCTTAAGCATGAACCTCTATACTAACTCTTTCAGCATGATGATGCCATATCAAAATATATCTAGGCCATATATACATAGGCCAGATATCGTGAACTCAAACCTCTGTAACACAGAAAGGGCTAGAGAAAATGGGATGTCAGTTTCCACACTTATTCACTGGCTGACCCTTCCCAAATAGTAGAAATATTAGCTCGATTACTCTCGTTATGTGTGTGTTATAGAGGTTACTGTTCAGTAGTTTTGGTCTACTGATTCGAAACAGAGTATATATATATTTATAAAGATATAATACCGTATATATATATATATGTGCATTTGTTTATTTATGAAGCACCCTTTCTTCCTCTTTCCCATGTTGCTAGGATCATTAATTTGACTTCCTTTTTTATTTTCCTCTTCTCCTGCCTCTCTAAGAAACCCTTTTCACCCCGAGAGTTTTAACGTTCTACAACCATTATTAATTATGCACACGTTTTCTTACTCTCTCTCTCTCTCTCTCTCTCTCTCTCTCTCTCTCTCTCTCTCTCTCTCTCTCTCTCTCTCTCTCTCTCTCTCTCTCTCTCTTGTGCTATTCCATATATATATCAATTTGTTCATATACTTGTCGTTTTCTTACCTTTTCATATTTTAGTGTATCACATATTGGGTGAGGGCTGGTCCTGTCCAGATTGAGGTTTGGCATTCTCTACCCAACCTTAGCCGTTTCTGTCTGTCTCTTTTCCTGTACTACTTTTCCTACTTTGGCGTCGGGAGGCTAGGAATCCTCCACCCCGTGTAAAATTCACCTACTAGACGAGACAGAGAAAGAAGCAAGGGAACGCGAAAGTGGTCCCGAACCCTAAGAATTGACATTTTAAATGGTGTTTCTGTTCTGGCTCTGTCTCGAGTCGGCCACATCCAGCTATGGGGTATGTGCCTGAGTATATACATACTTACATACATCGTGCGATATATTTATGCTATCAATATACAATCTCACACGGGTTTTCGAAGGTCTATAATAGTAGCTTATTGTGTGTGTGTGTGTGTGTGTGTGTGTGTGTGTGTGTGTGTGTGTGTGTGTGTTAATATATATGTATGTATGTATGTATGTATTGTTACGGCTGGATCGGCAATACATATTCGGGATTCTTGATCGTAGGACAGAAATGGCTTATGTGACAACGACACGCTCGATTCCAGTCCCAAATACTATATGCTCCAGACAACAAAAGCACCAACGCCCTACAGAGTTATCGTCTATGGTAACGAGGTACCTTAACTCGGCGAAAGTGTACAACAGGGGTAGGCTATGAGGCTAAACTCCCTCAGACATTTATAGGTTACGTTATTACTAAAGAAGTGCAATACTCAAGAAACTACGTTAATATTAAGCCTCTAATAATGTAGAATAGAAGCAGGCTAAAGGTATGACAGTGAAATGCTAAATGACAAATGTACACGCCTACTTGAAAGCGCGTGCACTAGAATAACTGTCCCCTACTAACATGCACTAGCATGTAGCATACAAGATGTTCATGATCCAGTAGATACCTAATAATACACATGGAAGGAACATAAATAGTAGTCACTTATTGTAATAATGAATCTATACTTGGAATAACTAAAAGGTTGCAGGCAACAGTACTGCGCCGGTAGCCTACTACCGCATAGGCTACTTCGCTTCTCTCACTCTGTCTCCCCTCTGAGTCCGTATGCGCCCTACGCAATAGAACTTCGGAAACAGCAGCAAAACGACAGTGCAATTAATTGATACATGAAAGTATTAATAGTGTTGTCTTGTGTGTGAGTAATGTGTATTGTAAAGTGTTACATAAACTTAAAGAGAGCTGCAATGCATAGTAAAATAAAGATATATCCCACTCATCATCCCCATGTGTTCTAGCTAGCAGGCCAAGCCACAGGAACAACGAGTCCCAGCACCGAAAGCGAGAACCCAGGAAAAGACTGTAGAGAACACAAGGACAGATAAATTACGTTACTCTACTATACCGGCACTACGAGCGAGCTGTAGTCTCTGGTACTGCACTCGCTCCTGGCTCGGTAGGCAAATCAAGGCTAAGTCCTCGCCCCTCTACAGACAACTCCTGGGCATGGTCGGGCTCTTACACATGGCACCAGTCTAGTCACAAATTGGATGATGAGCTGGGCATATAACTCGTGAACATGTAGAACGTTCACCAACTATCCTCATCAAGAAGATCGCTGTTCACATTAACCCCTTAATCTAATACATGTAAATATATGCTTGTCCTAAGAGTAATACGAGAGGTGAGTGCTGAAACTCCTTTAGGACCTCAAGGGAAGGGTATGCATTTAAATAGAGAGAAGAATGAAATGAGAGTAATGTCGTCAGAGAGAAAGAGTGCAACCGTGAGAAATTGGGAGAGAGGGCAAGGGATGTTAGAATCTCAAAGGTTCTAGGCAACCTGGTCATAGAGCCCACAGCGAGCCTCCAGGCAATGTGCTGTACGACAACATGGGCAGCCAGGCAGCATATGCAGGCGGCAATGTACTACCAACCCTGTCGCACCTAGCTATAAGCGCAGGGCTGCCAACCGGTCCATACGTCTGGCAACCATTGCTACCCTCTCGCTCTGAAGTCTAACTCACTCTCTCTCTCTGAATTCCTATTATCTCATCTATCAACTTCTCTATTGATACTACATATTAAATGGAAGGTCTCGACATGGCTTAAAACAAAACCCACCACTGGTTAGCAAATGACGAGACCTTTGCAGAGATACAAAGAACATAGTTATACGTTGTCACACTCAATATAAGCAGCCAACACGGCACAGCGGCACACGGCACCGCACCGGCACACGGCACCGCACCGCGGCGGCACAGTGGAGTACCAAGGAGTACAATCAGGTTGCGTTGCCACGCACTGGGCGTCACAGCCCCCCCAAGATTTTAGATAATCGACCTTAGAAGCATTATCAAATCTGACAGGCAACCAACCGACCTGCTACCCTTAGCTGCCACTAATTGCAAAGGTGCACAACAACTGAAGTGTGAATTATACATAAAACACATATCGCATGCATCATGCTACAACAATAAAGACTTACAAAACTAAAACAAAATTTTCTCGTTGATTTTATTGTTTTATAATCTTTTTGGACGGCGTTATGATAGCCTAATTTTACTCCTGCTCAACCCACACACCGTGCACGACTATCCTGGATCATCAACCCTTGATAGACAATCTGCTATCACGTTCTCACTCCCGGCAATATGCTGAATGTTGAGATTATACTCTTGGAGCATTAGGGACCACCTGGTCAACCGCATATTCCGATTGTGAAACTGATTTAGGAATTTCAAGGGATGATGGTCCGTATAAATCGTCACTACCGGGCCGTAGGCTGGAACATAAACTTCGAAATGTTTGAGCGACAAGACGATAGCAAGAAGCTCCTTCTCTATAGTCGAGTAATTCCTTTGTGCCGAATTAAACTTGCGAGAAAAGAAGCTCACTGGGTGTTCCAAGCCCTCGGAATCAGTCTGCAGTAACACTGCCCCGGCACCCACACCGCTGGCATCAGTCGCCAGCTGAAAACTCCTGGAGAAGTCTGGGGCTCTCAAAATCGGATGTGTACACAGCAGGTGCTTGACTAGGTCGAAAGCCCTCTGACACTCCGCAGCCCAACAGAACTTCACTGACTTCGACAGTAGATCAGTTAACGGTGCTAAGACAGTAGAGTATCCCCGGATGAAGCGCCTATAATAGCCTATCATACCTAGGAACCGCATGACCTGGCGCTTAGTGGTGGGCCTGGGAAACATATTGATAGCCTGTATCTTGCTCAGGGGGGGGCACACCCGGCCTAACCCGACCACGAAGCCAAGATACTGCACAGTAGCCTTTACAAACTCGCACTTCCTCAGGTTCACCACCAGCCCAGCATCGTGCAACTTCCCAAACAGGGTCTCTAAGTGCCTTAGGTGATTTTCAAAATTGTCATCATACACTATCACGTCATCAAGGTAGACCGTGCAGTTAGGGATTTCGTCACAAATATCGTTCATCAGGTTCTGAAACGTGGCAGGTGCGTTCTTAAGCCCATAAGGCATTACGTTACATTGGTAGGTCTTGCCATCTACCACAAAACCACAAACTTGCTTAGCTCGGTCCGACAGGGGTACTTGCCAGTAGCCTTTTACAAGATCAATTTTAGTAAGGTACTTTGCATTCCCTATCTTGTCCACGCTGTCGTCAACTCGAGGCAAAGGGTAAGGGTTGGTAGTGGTCAAGCCATTTAGCCTACGAAAATCTATGCAGAACCGCACCTTGCCGTCAGGTTTTGGCTGCAACGTGACGGGTGATGTCCACTTCACATAACCTTCAGTGATCATCCCTCTCTCAACCATGTACTTTAACTCCTCCCGTAAAGCTGGCAACTTTACCGGGGGCACACGGTAGGGCACTGACTTGAAGGGCACATTATCACCGACGTCCACGTCGTGCGTACCTGAGTAGTGAGACCTGGGTGTTCGGCGAAAACAGAGGGGTATGACCTGAACAGGCCTAGGACAGCAGCACCCTGGTGCTCAGGCAGGTGACTTACAGCTTGCCTAGCCTCTTGTTCAGTATTCCCCGCCCACTGTTCCGCGGAAATGACACAGTCCCAGCTATCCTCCTCAGCAGCATGACTGTCCCCACCTCCTTCTCCACCCTGGCCGCTGCAGGCCAGCACAGGGACAGTGAGAGGCTCTGAGGGGCGTCTCACATACTCTTTCATGAGGTTAACATGACATAACTGATGTTTTCTTCTACGGTCAGGTGTTGCAACGAGATAATCAAGGTCGGACAGTTTCTTAGCCACCACATACGGCCCAATAAACTTGGCAGAAAGGGGGTGTCCAGGCAAAGGTAAAAGCAACATTACCTCCTGACCCACCGAAAACTCCCGAAGCTTCACCTTGGCGTCATACTGGTGCTTCATGACCGCCTGTGCATTAACCAAGTTATTACCTGCCGCTGCCATGCAACCTATAAGTCTCTCCCGGCTCTCAAGGATATATTTAAGTACACACCCCGGCTTCTCTTCGCCCTCCCAGATCTCTTTCACCATACTTAAAGGTCCTCTCACATTATGGCCAAAGACTAGTTGATTTGGACTGAACCCCAGGCTCTCTCCTGGGACTTCACGTGCAGCGAACAGAACATACGGCAGACCCAAATCCCAATCAGTGTCATGTTCTGCACAGTAACAGCGTAGCATACTCTTCAGGGTCGAGTGCCACCGCTCCAAGACTCCCTGACTCTCGGGATGGTAGGCTGACGACACTACAGAACATATACCGTGCAACTGAAGGGTTTGCTTGAACAATTTGGATGTAAAATTGCTCCCCTGGTCTGACTGCACCTCACGTGGAAATCCATAACGGGAACAGAACAATAATAAGTTTTTAACAACTGCCTTTGCCGAGCCGTTTCTCATGGGGTATGCGTCCGGGTATCTCGTAGCCACATCCATGATTGTCAACAGGAATTTATTGCCACTACTAGTAGGCGGGAAAGGGCCAACCAAATCTACTACAACTTTGCTGAACGGAGGCCCGGTGACAGGTATGGGAAACAAAGGTGCCTTCGGGATGGTCTGGTTAGGCTTCCCCGTTGTCTGGCAGGTCGCACACCCAGCCACCCATGCACAGACATCAGCCTTGACCCCAGGCCACCAGAAAAACCTGCCCAATGCCGCCAATGTTTTTGTTACCCCAAATGACCCGCCACCGGCACATCATGCGCCAGACACAATAAGGACTCTCTATACTTATTTGGAACAACCACCTGGTCTACTACCCTCGCACCGCCCTCCCACTTCGATTTGGGGTCTAGAAATCTGCGGTACAATATCCTGTTGAGCCTAAAGAAATCTCCCGGCTTCGCATCCCCATCTTCCTCCAACTCTATGGCACCATTGCTATAACGAGCTAGGCTAGCGTCTTGCAGCTGCTGCTCACTAATGTCCCTGGGCGTCAATGCATCAAGATGGTTTTGTAATAAGACATTACCCCGGCTAGTAGGCTCTACTGCCTTAGTGGCTCTCGCTACAGCTCTTGCCTCACGCGAAGTCTTACCCAACTCTGCCTTGTTACACACCATATCAGGGCCAGAGTCAACTCCCGTGTTTATTATAGGTCCAAGTACCGAATCACCGAGAAGTGCAGCAGAATCAATGTCCCTTTTCCTGCCCTTAGCAACCTTCTCCTGATCCTTCCTCCACTGTCCCCGAGGTTGAGTGCTAGGCTGTGCAGGAGCCGCAGAGCGAGATCGGGTTACCACACAGGCCATCTCATCCTGTTGGCACCTCCCAACCCATTCCCGATTCTCACCATCCACGTCGGCCGCCCTCTCGGCAACGACTAAGGGTGGAGTCCCGGAAGTGGGCACCGCAAAGTCGTTGCCGAGAAGAAGGTCGACGCCCTCAACTGGCAAACACTCAACGATCCCTACATCCAGCTCCCTGCACACCTCTCCCACTCTCAACTCCAACCTCACAAGTGGGTATGACCTCGTAGCATTTATACCCTGCACCACAACAACTCTGGCCGCATTTATCGGTTTCCCTGTGAAGTTCCTCAACAAAGTTTGCGAAGCCCCCGTATCCCTCAGCAAGTCAACCCTCCGTAGTTCACTCCCCCAGCTCACAAACCCGTGCCCCCGATGGCTACAGAAAGTGTCCCGGACAGGTGTCGAGCCTTCCGTACGCTTCTTTACCGCGTGTGCCTCAGCTGCTGACAACCTACCCCGGGCAGTTGCTGCAGCCTTCAGAGACACACCGATACTGTGAACCAATGACACCGGCTTAGCGGGAGTGTTACTAGGGCACTCACGTGAATAATGGCCTAGCTTCTGACATTTGTAACATTTCACATCCCAATGGGCTTCTTCCCTTGTGCGGGCGAAGAAGGGGCCTGACCTTTAGTAAACGGGAGAGGCTTGTGTTTGTAGGTGTTATTAGGTGCAATGCTTTTAGTGTGGTTATGTGTGTCATAGGATTTGTTATTATCGAAAACTCTGGTGGGTGGGGTATAGCGCCCCTTCTGCCCTGACTCAGCCCTCTGAGCGGCACCGCAACCACGAATCAATGATAATCTGAGGTCTGCCATCTTGGCAGCCTCCTCTACTGTCTTGGGACATTTTTCCTTTAATGTTCAGCGTTAGATCGGTTCCAGTGCATTTGTAAAACTGTTCCAGATAGAAAAGTTGCTTAATTTCCTCAGCCGACTCTGCGTGCTCGGACCAAAACCAGTTATTACCTGCATCTGTTAAGTCCCGTGCGTGCTCCATAAAACTGACGTCGCTCTTCTTATTCACGCCACGGAACTTCAATCTATAAGTTTCGGGTTGCAGTTCGTAGGCCCGGAGCACAGCCTCCTTCACCAGTCCATACACTACACTCTCGTCCAGTGACAGTGCATCGTAGGCTTTCAACCCCTTACCCACTAGACGTGATGAAACTAATGCTGCCCATTTAACCTCCGGCCAGTCATACTCACGACACTTCTTTTCGAAACGAGCAAAAAACTCAGTCACTGCTGTCTCATCAAATGCGGGTACTAACTTAATTAAATGCGAAAGTGAGTCTGTAACCCAGTGCCCACCACCGAGATGACGCCCCGTGGTCTCTACTCTAGACTTCTCGACATCCATTTCAGCCTGGTACCTGGTTGCATCCTGATTGGCTTGGATTCTAGCAACCTCTATGCGTTCTATACTAGCCTGTTGTATCTGAGTCTCCTGCAGCTTAAACTTAGCTAGTTCTAGCTGAAATAACATCTCAGGAGACAGGCCTGGGGGGGGAGAGCACAAAATGGGGGATCCACACCGAGACGTGTTTACGGGTAAGCCAGCTTGCCCTTGAGAACCCTCCTGCTGCATCGTGCTAAGACTCGCTGGCTGAGGGCCCAGCTCAGGGGTAGAGTGGAATGGAGGCTTGGAGGGAACCCCCCAAGACCCCACTCCACCCACCGCCCCATCGCCATCACCCAACAAACATGCCACCAAATTCTTCTTGGGCCAACTGTCAGGACAGTCCCGCCCCAAAACCGTGGCTAAACAGCGAAGACCGTAACAATCAATAGCCTGCAGGCGCTGTTCGGTCAAAGGTGTCTGCAAAAATGCCCGGGCATCCCTCTCTCCACTTATAACACTCCCCTCCCTAAACATCTGTTGTACTTGCTGGTTACTAGGCTGTACCGTGTTATCCTCCCCCGTAAATGATGAGTCATTAGACATAGTGCTGGTTATACAATTGCTGTTCATAAAAAAAAAAAAGTGCTTATTACTAATTGCAGTCTCGACTCACAAAATGTTAAAGATGCTTGAATGACTCTACTCTAGACACCCCCAACGAAACAATCTGCAAGTCCACCAATACAATGACACAATAAAAATTCCTCCAATATGCAAGAAAATTCTAGCCAGCTCTACTAGGTAGCATAGAATAGTTCTCCAAAAAACATGTGATAGGATACTACTGAATCTTGTGCAAGGTCGCCATTTTGTTACGGCTGGATCGGCAATACATATTCGGGATTCTTGATCGTAGGACAGAAATGGCTTATGTGACAACGACACGCTCGATTCCAGTCCCAAATACTATATGCTCCAGACAACAAAAGCACCAACGCCCTACAGAGTTATCGTCTATGGTAACGAGGTACCTTAACTCGGCGAAAGTGTACAACAGGGGTAGGCTATGAGGCTAAACTCCCTCAGACATTTATAGGTTACGTTATTACTAAAGAAGTGCAATACTCAAGAAACTACGTTAATATTAAGCCTCTAATAATGTAGAATAGAAGCAGGCTAAAGGTATGACAGTGAAATGCTAAATGACAAATGTACACGCCTACTTGAAAGCGCGTGCACTAGAATAACTGTCCCCTACTAACATGCACTAGCATGTAGCATACAAGATGTTCATGATCCAGTAGATACCTAATAATACACATGGAAGGAACATAAATAGTAGTCACTTATTGTAATAATGAATCTATACTTGGAATAACTAAAAAGTTGCAGGCAACAGTACTGCGCCGGTAGCCTACTACCGCATAGGCTACTTCGCTTCTCTCACTCTGTCTCCCCTCTGAGTCCGTATGCGCCCTACGCAATAGAACTCCGGAAACAGCAGCAAAACGACAGTGCAGTTAATTGATACATGAAAGTATTAATAGTGTTGTCTTGTGTGTGAGTAATGTGTATTGTAAAGTGTTACATAAACTTAAAGAGAGCTGCAATGCATAGTAAAATAAAGATATATCCCACTCATCATCCCCATGTGTTCTAGCTAGCAGGCCAAGCCACAGGAACAACGAGTCCCAGCACCGAAAGCGAGAACCCAGGAAAAGACTGTAGAGAACACAAGGACAGATAAATTACGTTACTCTACTATACCGGCACTACGAGCGAGCTGTAGTCTCTGGTACTGCACTCGCTCCTGGCTCGGTAGGCAAATCAAGGCTAAGTCCTCGCCCCTCTACAGACAACTCCTGGGCATGGTCGGGCTCTTACACATGGCACCAGTCTAGTCACAAATTGGATGATGAGCTGGGCATATAACTCGTGAACATGTAGAACGTTCACCAACTATCCTCATCAAGAAGATCGCTGTTCACATTAACCCCTTAAATCTAATACATGTAAATATATGCTTGTCCTAAGAGTAATACGAGAGGTGAGTGCTGAAACTCCTTTAGGACCTCAAGGGAAGGGTATGCATTTAAATAGAGAGAAGAATGAAATGAGAGTAATGTCGTCAGAGAGAAAGAGTGCAACCGTGAGAAATTGGGAGAGAGGGCAAGGGATGTTAGAATCTCAAAGGTTCTAGGCAACCTGGTCATAGAGCACACAGCGAGCCTCCAGGCAATGTGCTGTACGACAACATGGGCAGCCAGGCAGCATATGCAGGCGGCAATGTACTACCAACCCTGTCGCACCTAGCTATAAGCGCAGGGCTGCCAACCGGTCCATACGTCTGGCAACCATTGCTACCCTCTCGCTCTGAAGTCTAACTCACTCTCTCTCTCTGAATTCCTATTATCTCATCTATCAACTTCTCTATTGATACTACATATTAAATGGAAGGTCTCGACATGGCTTAAAACAAAACCCACCACTGGTTAGCAAATGACGAGACCTTTGCAGAGATACAAAGAACATAGTTATACGTTGTCACACTCAATATAAGCAGCCAACACGGCACAGCGGCACACGGCACCGCACCGGCACACGGCACCGCACCGCGGCGGCACAGTGGAGTACCAAGGAGTACAATCAGGTTGCGTTGCCACGCACTGGGCGTCACAGTATGTATGTATGTATGTATGTATGTATGTATGTATGTGTGTGTGTACTTACTCTAGTTGTACTTACTCTAGTTGTATTGCGGGAGTGAGCATGCTCGTTATTTCCCGCCTCCTACATGTGTAGGTGTTATATGTATCGTTGGAATGGCTGTGGATGTGTGTGTAGTCTGTATTTTTAGCCAATTGGCGACATCGGAAACGAAGGCTTAGGGTGGATCTGTATGGTACCATTTTCACTATAGACGGTACCGTCTCGCCCGAAGGCTTAGGTAGCCATCAGCTTTGGTGAACCATATGATACCCATCTCGCCTAGTACCATTTTTGCCAACCCCAGATGGGACGTCACAACGTCGTCCACTTATTCCAGGTACCTATTTACAGCTAGGTGAACTGAGGCCAACACATGAAAGAAGACAAGCCCAATTTGTCTCCGCCCGGCCGGGGGATTGAACCCCCGACCCCTCGTGTGTGAGACGAGAGCGCTACCTACTAGGCTACGGGCTGTGTGTGTGTGTGTGTGTGTGTGTGTGTGTGTGTGTGTGTGTGTGTGTGTATGTATGTATGTATGTATGTATGTATGTATGTATGTATGTATGTATGTATGTATGTATGTATGTATGTATGTATGTATGTATGTATGTATGTATGTATGTGTGTGTGTGTGTGTGTGTGTGTGTGTGTGTGTGTGTGTGTGTGTGTGTGTGTGTGTGTGTGTGTGTGTGTGTGTGTGTGTATGTATGTATGTATGTATGTATGTATGTATGTATGTATGTATGTATGTATGTATGTATGTATGTATGTATGTATGTATGTATGTATGTATGTATGTATGTATGTATGTATGTATGTATGTATGTATGTATGTATGTATGTATGTATGTATGTATGTATGTATGTATGTATGTATGTATGTATGTATGTATGTGTGTGTGTGTGTGTGTGTGTGTGTGTGTGTGTGTGTGTGTGTGTGTGTGAGATACTAATAACACTATTAATAAACAGTATGTTTAAAGGATGACAGCCTAAAGAGCTAATACAAAAGTGTGAAAAAGTGTATCTGTATGTGTGTGTATTTTGTTTGTTCAATGCTTTAGTCTAGACTAGGCTTGCACTATTCCGGCATAAGTGCGCGGAATTTCGGTGTGAGTATCCTACTTTAGGTTCGAGTCCTTGGAGTGCCACATGTATTTGTTGATTTCATTAATTGAGTTTAGAAGTGATGTTGGTTGGTGGAAAACAATAATAATACTCTCATGTTAATTTGTTTTTATTTCCGCCAGCCATTCCCCTTCCTTATATTTGTGTTCCACCTTTTCCTTTCCATTCTTATATTTCGTCCTTCTTCTTCCTTTACCTCTACATTTGCCTCTGTCCCATTTCCTTTGTCCTAGCGTTGCTCGTGTATGTTCACCCCGAGAGAATTCCTAGCCCTCGCCTACTGGCCTGTGTTGCCTACCCTCTATCCCTTTAAAGGGGGGGGGGGGGGGGGATGGACGGATTTTGTTTCCTTATTTATTTATTTTTGCCTTATTCTTTTAGTTTCCTCCCTATAACCCCATCAAGCTTTAACAAAAATACCTCCAAGATCCCCCATCAAGATAAATTTGTACATTTGTCGATAGAAACATATCCTCTTCTTCTTATTTATTTGCTTCCTTCTTCTTCTTCTTCTTCTTCTTCTTCTTCTTCTTCTTCTCTGCTTCTTTTTTCTCCTCCTCCTCCTCCTCCTCTGCTTCTTTTTTCTTCTCCTCCTCCTTTGCCTCCTTCTCTTTCTTCTCTTATTTCTTTTTACACCTTCTTATTTTCTACACCTTTATTCTTCCCCACCACTCCTTCTTCCTATTCCTCTGCTTCTTCTTGCTTCTTCCTTTCTTCGCCTTTCCCTTTTATACCTCCTCTGTTTTCTACTTGTTTTTGTCCTTCTCCTCCTCTTTCTCTGCATCCTTTGCCTATTCTATTTCGTTTTCCTTTTGCTTCCTATCCTCTTTTTCCCCTGTTTTCCTCATTCTCCCCCTTCATTTCATCCTTCTCCCCTCCTTCTTACTCCTTCAATTTAGCTTCCTCCTCCTCTACTTCTTCCTTTTCTTCCTCCTCCTCTTTCTCTCCTTCCTCCACCTCCTCCTCCTCCTCCAGCAGCTTCTTCCTCCCTTCTTTACGACTCAGGGGCCCTCATAACCGCACGGGAATCTCTCTCTCTCTCTCTCTCTCTCTCTCTCTCTCTCTCTCTCTCTCTCTCTCTCTCATATCGCTTGCCCTTTGCCATTTTGTACATTTACCCCTTCGGCGGATGACGGATTTTTCATCATATTCTGGTTACCATTAGACGATTTTCTTTAGCTTAACACCTCCCTCTAGGACTCAAAGTGGTAAATAGGACCTCAATTAACCCTCTGAATAACATAGGTCCTTATTCACATGCAAAATATTGTATAATTTTAGCTCAGGTGAAGGTATTGAGGGATAAGCCTTTACAACGGCACCTCGTATCTACATTCTACTTTTCCTATTTTTCTGAAGAGTGTAGAGAGGGGAGAAGGGGTGTTGGAGAGAGAGGAAGCTGTTGGAGTGGCTTTGTTATTTGTCTTATTAGTCTGTATACGTCTTCAGCTAGAATAAAATTAATAGCCGTCGCTAGTACGGAAGGGGTTAATCTCTCTCCCAATCTGTCGGCATAAACAGTATATATCCACGTTTAGCTCCCTTCGGTACTATAGTCTGTTCATTCTAGGTTGGGCAGAAATCGTAACCTTTAATCTCTGTAACTAAAAAAGGACAAGAGTAATCGAGCTAATGTTTCTACCAAATAGGAGGACTTGGGCAGAGAATAGGTGTGGAAATTGACAACTCATTTGCTCTAGCCCTTTTTGAGTTACAGAGGTTACGATTTCTGCCCAACCTAGAATGAACGGACTATACTGGAACGTCTCTGTTATGTACTGAACCTAACCCCTTCTGTACCAGCGACGTATTTATATATATATATATTTATTTTGTGTAGCAATATTTAGACGATTCTGTGCAGTTTAAGAGGGATCTGTTGTAGCACATAGGGTTAAGCAAGATAGTTTGAAGTTTGTTATTTGCTGGAGGCCCTTTTTTAGTTGAATATAATCGTCTAGCAGTAGCCAGAATAAAGTTATTAAGACGTCGCCGGTACAGAAGGGGTCAATACTATACATGAGTGAGATAAAAAAAAAGGGCGAATAAAATGTCATTATATAGGGTTAGGATGAGTAAGAAATTCATGCAGGAATATTATTGATATACTGTAGGTGGTAACAACATATGCGAAGACAATTTTAAGAGGCATACAATATCGTTAATCTACTACTCACATATATAAATTCACATTATATCACCAACCCACCAATGAACTTACAAATAAACCTAATTAAAGGGACTCAATTAAACTAATGGATACATGTGGTACTCCAAGGCTTCTAACCTAGGATACTCACACCGAAATAAATAAAATAAATACATACAAAAAACACAAATGCGAGGCGGAAGGGCAAGAATAGTCAAGGGTGAAATCCAGGTAGGAAGTGAAATAAAGAAAGGTCGAGTGAATACAACACCTCAACAAGCTATGGGAGCAAGAGAAGGGTAAACATATATCGCGACATACAGACGGGAGACAGAGAAAAATATGTTCGGAACTACACTCGGTTTAATTTCATCTGAAGGTAATGGACTCCCTTAGCAGCTAATTTTTCGATACTTAATGGAAAAATATATACCCACTATGTCTCTGCATCATATTAACCCCTTCTGGCTACTATTAGACGATTTTATTCAGCTTAAAAAGGGCCTCCAGTAATTGACAGGCTTCGAACTATTTCACTTTACCCTTTTCACTACCACAGATTATGTTTTAAACTGCACAAAATCATCTAAATATAATTAAAAAGACGTCGCCGGTATAGAAGGGGTTGAGACCGAGTTTATATAATTAGCGCCATATTTCACTACAAAATCTTCAAAATAACTGAAAAATCTTGATGGGAACTTTGCAATTTACCGTCAGTTGAAAAGAAACAGGGTATAGGATGCCGGTGCAGCAAACACAGAAAAGGTCGGGAACTCAAGCTTGAACAAAAAAGTAACAAAAGTATAGCGGAAATAAAACCGAGAATTCTAGGGAAGATGTCAGGGGGGGGGGGGGTGGGGGGGGGGGGGATTGGGGAGTGAGGGGGGGGGGGGAAGCGGGAGGCATTGAGGGAGATATTATGTACCTGAAGGTGCGGGAAAAAAGGCTGCAGAATTCGGATGAAAATATGGAAGATAAAATTAACGTTTGTATCTACTGTGGATATGATTTGATGCTGAAAAAATGAGTATATAAAATACATTATCACACTCATCCAAGATATAGAGAATATGGATACAATTATTGTACGATTAATCTATAATAAAACAAAATAAATACAAATTTAGTAAGAGAGTACGTGTGAATATATTAGTTGTTTACACTGACGTAATGTGAAAATAAAGTACGTTAAGAAGAAATATGCAATTCCTTAAACATTAGATTGCTTTATCTCAAATTGCATGTAATGCATGACAAATAATCAACTACTTGTGCAATGAGAGAGAGAGAGAGAGAGAGAGGAGAGAGAGAGAGAGAGAGAGAGAGAGAGAGAGAGAGAGAGAGAGGCAGAGGCAGGCGGGGCAGCTTTAAAAAAAAAACACACACACACACACACACACAGGAGGTTGTAGACACAAGCCGAACAAGGCAGTATTCCCGGGGAGAGTTAGGTGGCTGATAAGGAGAGCTGGAACTCATGTTTCACCACCTGGCCTCCCTAGCTGATCCTTGTTGTGCCTCATCAAAATTGAGGGCAACGCCTGCATGCCCTCCAAAACACCTTATCCTCCTATCAATACATTATATTACAAACACCTTACATACTACACTATCTTTATAAAAAAAAAATAAAAATAAAAATAAATATGACACGATCACGACCCGCCTCGGTTGACCCCTGGAAACGACTCCCCTAAATGCCCTGGACCACTACCTTCTACTCTTTCTATACATTTCTGGAACATTCGTGGCCTTTCCTCTAACTTCCACTCTGTGGAACACCACCTCTCCTCTGCACCCTGATCTTCTCTTTCTCACCGAAACTCAGGTGTCTGGGACTACTGACAGCAAACCCTTCTATGTATCCTCCTACTATCTCTATCCTCAGTTTCAAGCCAAAGGTGGATGGTTGCGTATATGTGCGCAACAATCTCGCTTTCTCTCGTGTTCCCAACTTAGACTCTTCTGAATTCTCAACTCTCTGGGTAAAGCTTTCTTGTCACTCTCAAACTAAATATTTCTGCAATGTTTATCTCTCCCCTAATTCTACTGACTATCCAAAGTTCTTTGACTATTTAACTTCTAAAGTGGAACACATTCTATCCATCTCTCCTTTCGCAGAAACTTCCATCCTAGGAGATTTCAACGTTCACCACACCAATGGCTCTTCCTCTGTTTCCACTGACCAGCCTGGTGAACAAGTTTACATCTGTTGTATCCTAAATGACCTAGAACAGCTAGTCCAGCAACCCACTTGTATCCCGGATCGCTTCGGAGATCAGCCCAACATTCTTGACTTATTTCTAACCTCTAACCCTTCTGCTTATACTATAAATCTTTTCTCTCCTTTGGGCTCCTCCGACCATAAACTAATATCTGTCACCTGTCCTATCTCTCCGGGTACGGCCACCCGATCCTCCCAACCGGTGGGCGCTTGTGGCACTTTGGCACTGCCGACTGGTAGGCTCTTCGGCAGTACTTCTTTGAATTCCCATGGAATGACTTCTGCTTCCGTGGCCAGGGTCCCAATCATACAATCCATTTTCCTTTCCCTCAGACTAATGCAAAATAATCTTGGTTTACTCACGCTTGTTCTACTGCTGTGTGCAACAAGGAGGCAGTATTCAAAACGGTACCGACGCCTTAAAACTTGAGAATGTTATTCTTCCTATGTTTCTGCCCGGAATCAAGCCAAATCTGTTAGTCGACTTGCCAAGCACTCTCATCAATAATAAATGCACTGAACTATCCAACTCTAGCTCTTCCCAAGCTTTCAGGCATCTAGCCAAAAACTTTTCCAACAGTTTTTCTTCCTTGTCTTTCCCACCCCTTTTCCACTCTGATGGCACAACCATCACTTCTTCCTCTGATAAAGCTGAACTTTTTGCTCAAACTTTTGCCAGAAACTCCATTTGGATGATTCCGGTGGTATCCTCCCTCTTCAACCCCCCCCCCCCCCCCCTTTCTCTCCTACTTATGTCTAATATCCTAATCTCTTCTAAAGATATACTTTCTACCCTCTCTGGGCTTATTACTAAGAGGGCGTACGGCTCTGATGGGGTTTCTCCTGTTGTACTAACAAAACTGTGCTTCCGTGCTGACTCCCTGCCTAGGCAAACTCTTTTGTCTCTGTCTCTCCTCTAACGTCTTCCCTTCGTGCTGCAAGTTTGTTCACATTCAACCTGTCCCAAAATAGGGTAACCGCTCTCAACCCTCCAATTATCGTCCAATTGCTCTCATCTCTTGTATCTCTAAAGTTTTTGAAACTATTCTTGCATCCAAATTTCTTAGCATTTCTCTTCTCACAATCTACTCTCAGATCGCTAGTATGGCTTCCTTAAGGGTCGCTCTACTGGTGATCTTCTTTCACATCTTACTAACTCATGGTCATCCTCCTTTCGGAACTTCGGTGAGACCTTTTTTATTGCACTAGACATATCGAAGGCCTTCGATAAAGGCTGGCACAAATTTGTAATTTCTAAACTACCCTCCTTCGGTTTCTATCCCTCCATCTGTGCCTTTGTCTCTAATTTCCTTTCCAGCCACTCCATAGCTGCAGTTGTGGACATTCTCCTTGTTCTGATTATTTGTTCTCCTCGTTTATTACAATTTCCTCCTGTTTTTTGCAATAGGTTTTCAGTTTCCTTTCTCATGTTCTCCCCATTTCTTCCGCATATTGTTTTCTCTCAACATGTACTGTATACTACCAATGTTTTCATCAAATTAATGCTCGCCTATAACTTTTTCCAATTATAGTCATCATGGTGTTCGTTTCTTGTTGTATATTACTCTTTTGTATATATTATCTCTTTATAATTAATCCTTTTATTATGCATAGACGAGTTTTTTTTCTCATATGTTTTGGCTATCATTAGACGAGTTTATTCAGCTTAGGAAGGGATCATGGGAGGCAGAACGTTAATTGAAATAGGTATTGCACCTTCGATAGCTAAAGGGTCTTCCAAAATGGAGTAAATTCGTTTAGCCGTAGCCGGAATGTTAAAAAAACCGCGTCCTGGTGTTGAATGGGTTAATTTTGTTCTTAACGTCTTCGATTTCTTATTTCATCTATGTTTGTTATTTTTCTGCTTTTGTTTTGTCTTCTTCTCTTCAATCCTTCCGTCCTGTTTGTTTTCCTGTTCTCGCTTCTATTTTGTCTTCATTATCCTCTTCAATTTTGTCTTCTTTTTATGTTTGTTCTTGTTCTGGTTTTATATTTTCTTCGTTATCCTCTTCAATTTCTTCTTCTTTTCTGTTTGTCTTTATTCCTATTTTATTTGTTTTCATTATCCTCATCAAGGTCTTCTTTCTATTATTTCTGTTCTTATTTCCGCTCCTCTCCTTCGCTTCCTCTTCATCACCTTACCTTTAAATTCACGTTGAGTTTCCCCTCCACCTCATAACACACACACTACCCCCCCCCCCCCCCCCCCCGCGTCATCCTCTGCACATCTCATATTCTGTTCTGATCTTTTCCTCCTTCCGCTTTGCACCCTTTCATTCCCCTCTCCTGTTACGCTTTATCATTTATTCTTCCTCAATTCCCTTCTAACCTCTTTATTCTTCGTCATTCAACTTCCTTCTTCGTCCACGGCAACACCTTTATTTTACTTATATATATATATATATATATATATATATATATATATATATATATATATATATATATATATATATATATATATTCTTTAATACATACGAGGTTGAAAGAAATGGCAATTTCTGCGTTGGAAATTTTATTATTCAAAGTTTCCAGGTCTCTGATGAGTTTTCGCTGGGTGGCAGGAAGTAGATGAAGGAGATGAGCAAAATTCATGGTGGTACAGGGTTACATTAAAGTACATGAAGATACAGGATATACGACGCGTTTCACTGGACAACCAGCATTATCAAGTAAGGAAGGAATGATATAAAAGGTAAACAGGAAGGGTATATATAGAGGGTGGAAGATCAGAGGAGGCGGAAAACAGGGGCAAAAGTCTGCTATTGGTGGAAGGGTAAACTAGGAGAGAGAAAGGGGATAACCGCTTCACGCATGCGCCTTTACCTTTTATATCATTCCTTCCTTACTTGATAATGCTGGTTGTCCAGTGAAACGCGTCGTATATCCTGTATCTTCATGTACTTTAATGTAACCCTGTACCACCATGAATTTTGCTCATCTCCTTCATCTACTTCCTGCCACCCAGCGAAAACTCATCAGAGACCTGGAAACTTTGAATAATAAAATTTCCAACGCAGAAATTGCCATTTCTTTCAACCTCGTATGTATTAAAGAAAATTTATTACCTGGCTTTACCAACATATATATATATATATATATATATATATATATATATATACCATATATATATATATATATATATATATATATATACAGTATATACTATTTTTTCTGTTCTTTTTTGGCTCAACTTTTCTTCCACCCTCATCTCTACTCTTCAATTTTCTACTCGTTCGCCTATTCATCACAATCTCAGTAGCTAGGTCTGCTCCTCCACTTCTCTCTCTTCCTTTACTATACTACTATAACTGTCTTGATAGCGTAGTGGTTAGTGCGCGGAAATAGGTTCGAATCCTTGGAGTACCCCATGTATTCATTAGTTTCCTTGATTTCATTAATTAGGTTTATTTGTAAGTTATTTGGTGGGTTGGTGATATGAATATAACCGAGTTTTTTTTTTTCCTACTAATGCCGGTGTCACACAAAAAAAATTTCCAGCCATGTTTACGAGCAATTGTAGTCCGGTAGTTTCAACATCTCAGTTATATCAGAATTCACCCACCTACCATAATTCTATGTTCTTTCCACTCACTAAAACATTACACTTTCCATAATGCAGTTGGGTCTGAGTACATGATTAGATTGATATCCAAAATTCGAAAATGGATATTAATCGTGATCGTGTACTCAACCTTTAACTGTCTTGGTGGTGTAATGGTTTAGATGCTTATGTTCTGGGTATGGTTTCCCAAGTTCGAATCCCGGGAGGGCCATATGCTTTCATTAGTTTATTCAGGTACATTGGGGTTTGTATTTGATATTAATGTTAAGAACGGGGTGTTACTTATAATCTACCTTCAGACTAGTTTCCGATTCCAGTGCGAACAAGCCTCTTAAAATTACGAGAACAAACTTGCTCATCGAAAATTGCCGGAAAAAGCGTTTGTGTGACACCAGCTTAATGGTTCCTTCTTTTCTTTTAGTCTGGCTATCATTAGACGATTTTATCCTGATTTTGAAGAACTGGTAGGAGTCTTAAAAAGAGGTAAATACGATCACGTGCTCTTGTTTGATTGACTAGGAAGGTATTATCGAAGGCAGGGGGTTAATTGAGACATTCTTTAGCCTTTCGATTCCCACAGATCCTTTCTAAGTTGCATAAAATCGTCTAATGATAGCCAGAATAAACGGTCAAAACGCGTCATGACCCTCAGGATTATTTAAGGGGGTAGTGCTTTGTTTTTGGTCTATACTGTATATTGATTTATTGATTGATGTTTGAGTTTCCTCGCTAGACCTCCATCAAGCTTAGAAAAACACCCCCTAGACCCCCTTTCAAAATAAATTTGCAAATTTTTCGGTAGAAAAATGTCGCAGCCAAAGGCGGGTTCCTTCTAAAATTAGAGGCTCGCTTTCACTCGCCAGGAAAAAAAATCAACAGCTAAAGGGCACGAAAGGTCTTAATATTGACAACAAAATGAGGCGCAAGGTCTCAAAATCGCCAAACTAACGGGACAAAAGTCTTACAACCTCAAGACAAATATGCCAAACATGAGGGAGAAGGGGGTCCATAAAAAGCGAGTACTACCCCCTTAACTTAACCTGGCCTGTGTTCGCACCTCTCTCAATGACCTTAAAGGGGAAGTAGTTGCTCTCTCTGGGCCCCCCTCTCCCGTATGTTAAGCTCCATTAGTGTTGATATTTTAAGACGTTTGTTCCATTAGTTTTGCGTTTTTTAGACCTTTCGCCACATGTCTTTGTCAATATTAAGACCTTCCGTGCCATTTAGGTGTCTATTTTTCTTGGCGAGCGATATCGAGCCTGTAATTTTGGTGGAAGGCTCGATACATTTTTCTACCAATAAAGGTACAAATTTATTTTGAAAGGGAGTTTTCTTAAGCTTGATGGAGATCTAGCGAGGAAACTGAGAAATATATCTATAAATAAATAAATAGACCAACAAAATTCCACTACCCTCTTAAAGTTCCTCTGACGTCTTCACATCCCATCTCTCTCTCTCACACACACACACACACACACACACACACACACACACACACACACACACACACACACACACACACACACACACACACACACACACCAATCCAAACCTACCTACCCACCCACCTTCTCCTCACTCAAACACACAAACCCCACCCACCCATCTACTCAAACACACCCAAAAGCGCACACACTGACGCACACAACTATACACTACACATTCACATACCGACACAAACACATACATTCACACACACATACACACACACACTTAACCACACATACAGACACGCACAAAAGCCCCACCAACTCACTGACTTAAACACCCGCCCAACAACACCCACCCAAGAACACACACACACACACACACACACACACACACACACACAACACACACACACACAGCCCGTAGCCTAGTAGGTAGAGCTCTCGTCTCACACACGAGGGGTCGGGGGTTCAATCCCCGGCCGGGCGGAGACAAATTGGGCTTGTCTCCTTTCATGTGTTAGCCTCAGTTCACCTAGCTGTAAATAGGTACCTGGAATAAGTGGACGACGTTGTGACGTCCCATCTGGGGTTGGCAAAAATGGTACAAGGTGAGATGGGTATCATATGGTTCACCTAAGCTGATGGCTACCTAAGCCTTCGGGCGAGACGGTACCGTCTATAGTGAGAATGGTACCATACAGATCCACCCTAAGCCTTCGTTTCCGATGTCGCCAATTGGCTAAAAATACAGACTACACACACATCCACAGCCATTTCAACGATACATATAACACCTACACATATAGGAGGCGGGAAATAACGAGCATGCTCACTCCCGCAATACAATTAGAGTAAGTACAACTAGAGTAAGTACACACACACACACACACACACACACTCTCTCTCTCTCTCTCTCTCTCTCTGACACTGCTTCCGCATCCCTCCCCTTGTATTAAATTTACTGCATTGCTCTAACCTTATTAAGGTCTAAAGCACCTTACAGGAAATCATCGTGAATCAGCCGGAAATTTGTCACAAATTACCAGACTCGGGACAATCGGCTGGTAATTGTGTACCAGGATTCCACAGTGGATTGTCGTGATTTTAGGCATGATTTTTTGTAACCGGATTTATTCTATTAACCCCTTGAAGCTCTGACGCGTTTTAGCAGTTTATTTTGGCTATCATTAGACGATTGTATGCAGCTTAGGAAGGATCTAATCATAATTCCCACCTACTGGACTTATTTTTAACAACCAATTCAGAAAATTATGATGTTACAGTGAGGTCCCCGCTTGGATCTTCTGATCACTGTCTGATTCAGGCCACCTGTCTATCACCTACCACACCTTCCCACTCTGAACCTGTTTTGGTGACTAAATGGCATTACGATAGGGCAGACTGGGAGGGTCTTCAAGGTTTCTTTATTGATATTCCCTGGACCTCTTTCTTTTCTAATGATGCACACTCCACCTTGAGCCACATACAAGATTTTGTAAAAATTGGAATGGAAACTTTTATTCCTCATCAAAAGTACAGTAAAAGATCTAATTCACCTAAATGGTTTGACCATAATTGTGCTAGAGTAACTGAACAAAAAGCAATAGCCTACAATGCATACACAAGATCAAAAACTCATGAAGCCTTTAATTACTTTAGAAACATCAGAAATCATGCCAAAACTGTATTAAACCTAACTAAATCAAACTTTCTCCACAAGCAGGCAAATAAACTTCTAAATAATCCAAATGATAACAAAATATTTTGGTCTACTCTTAACTCATTTAAATCCAACTTCACTACTGCTTCATTCATTCCACCATTAAAATCTCCGACTGGCAATCTTGTAAGTGACCCACGAGGTAAAGCTAACCTTCTTGCGGATATTTTCTCCACCAACTCGACCTTAGATGAAATAAATCAAGATGTCCCTGTACTTAATTTTAATTCGCCTGAAATTCCCTCACTTAAGATCCACACCAGACATGTCAAAACTATTTTGCAGAATCTCTCAGTAGATAAGGCTCCTGGTCCAGATGAAATTCCTCCAATAGTACTTAAGAATTGCTCCTTGGTGCTCGCTCCTGTATTGGCAAATTTTTTCCGTCTGTGTACTCATACCTCATGCTTCCCAGTACCCTGGAAAGAAGCAAACATCCATCCAGTTCCTAAAAAAGGTGCCTCTTCAGATCCATAAAACTACAGACCAATAGCTATAACTTCCACTCTTGGTAAAGTCTTTGAAATTATATTAAATAATCACATAATTAAGCATCTTGAGAATAATAAATTAATCAGTGATAGGCAATATGGTTTTAGACGATGTCGATCAACTGCAGACATGCTTTGCCTTCTTACGCATCAAATCAACCAAGCTACAGACCAACATGGTGAAACACATACAATAGCACTGGATATATCAAAGGCATTTGATAGAGTCTGGCATCAATCCTTATTGTCGAAGATGTCACACTACGGCCTTGCATCATTAGTTCCACTAATGTCTTCTTATCTTCATAACAGAAAAATACGTGTAATGGTAGATGGCCTTTATTCTCAATTTCACTCAATAAATGATGGTGTTCCCCAGGGATCAGTTTTGGCCCCAATTCTGTTCCTCATTCATATCAATGATCTCATATCTACCACTCATAATCCAATACATTCCTACGCAGATGACTCAACACTCCACAGTTCCTTCACATTTACCAATTCTTTCACCCAACCCGATCTTATAAATTCAAAAATAAACACTGCAATTTCTCTGAACCAGGACCTTTCTAGAATTAATGGATGGGGACAAAAGAATCTAGTTTCCTTTAATGCACAGAAAACCAAATACATTCAATTTTCTAACCGACAGAATCTCACTGACTTCCATATATTTTTTAATGGTGTAAATATTCCCACTTCCCCTAGTATTGACATTCTTGGTGTAACATTAACTACTAACTTGAGCTGGACACATTATGTTAGAAGCATTGCTAAGAATGCCTCTAAAAAACTGGGACTCCTGTACAGAGTTCGAGAATTCTTCACTGACGAGCAGTTGGCCGTGATATATAAAAGTCATGTGCGTTCTCAGATGGATTACTGTTCACCTCTGTGGGGTGGAAGTGGAGTGGTTGCATTGAGGCAGTTGGACAAAATTCAAAATAGAGCTATTAGATTAATCAATAACCCTGCAATCACACAGGACCTTCCTACATTATCCATACGAAGAAACGTTGCATCCCTTGCATTATTCTACAGATATTTTCACAGCAATTGTTCCGAGGAGCTTGCTTCAATTGTGCCGCCTCTCCGCATCTTTCCCCGTAGAACTAGGGAAGCTGAGAGCGCCCATGAATTTACACTTTCTCCTCCACAATGCAGAACTTCTGCTTATCAGAATTCATTTATCCCCAGAGCTACTACTCTTTGGAATTCACTTCCCTCGAATTGCTTTCCACAAACTTACAATCTA
>JBAKBP010017185.1:0-15000 GCA_037953745.1 Lithodes maja | reverse complement strand
AGTTGCATAATAAATCGTAGGCAGTGTCCACCATTCTTTAACTGCCTTCGTGGTGTAATGCATAAGGTGTTGATATTCGGTGTGAGCGTCCTGGGTTCGAATCCACGGACTGCCACATGTGTTTGTAATATTTCATTAATCGATTTTAGGAGTAGAGTTGGTTGTTGGATAGAACATAATAATATGCTAAACATGATGGAGAAGGGGATCCAGAAAAAGCGACAATCTCCCCCTTCAAAAATTTCCCCACCCCCTTTGTGTTAATTGCCCTAACACCACAACACAAGATTCTGATAATCTTATTGGCCGAAGTTAATGGAATTTTGAATGTGTTCCTTCTGTTCTAAGAATGCTTATAATGCATAAATAAAAATAAATACATCAACAAAATATATTAACAAACTACTATATTTGCACTCAGGGGTTTATGCCATTATAAATAAACTAGTTAACAGGACGAAATTTTCATGTCAACTATATATGTAAGCAACACAAAATTATAGTTATTGTAGCATATATATATATATATATATATATATATATATATATATATATATATATATATAAACTGACCATATGAGTCAGGACACCACCCTATATTACATTTTGTTGCTGTGGTTGACGTAACAAAATGAGAGCAGTTTAAGGGAGTAGTCGTGCCATCATCACAAGTGTCAGTGACTAAGACCACATACTTGTCATCCCACAGCTTGACACACTTTAGATAGGCCCTGGTGAAAGTAACGCTGGATATCTTATAAGAATAATAATAATAATTGATTGTTTATTTGTATCCACGAGTGGTCGATACAATAAGTATAGAAGTAAATTTAGCATTAACAGGAGAGTAAAGTATAATAATAATAATAATAATAATAATAATAATAATGACATATATAGTAATAATTTTATGTATAATAATAATGAAAATAGTAATCAGTTTATTTCCATACACCGAAAATATTAACCTTCTGATGATCCATGACGCACTTCTGTTTTGTTTTCTGGCTATTATTCGAAGATTGTATTATGATTAGGAAGGGTATATGGAAGGGTTGATTGAGATAGTCTTTACCCTTTCAGTTCACACAGACTCTTGCTAAGCTGTGTAAAATCGTGTAAGAATAGACAGAATAAAGGGCTAAAACGCGTGATATCCTCAAAGGGTTAACAGAGTTTTTCTCCTCAGACTGATTTTACTTTAAGCTAAGGGTGGTATTTGTACAAACTAACCTAGCCTAACCCAACCTGCAAAGCTTTTGACCTAACCCAAACCTAGCCTAGCCTATAGCCAGCCAATCTGTTTTATTATTAACTCTTGTAGATATTGTATTTAGTATCCTACTGTAGCTATACAGTATATATCTGTAATTTTAGTTGTTGCTTGCACGATCTTGTAATAACCTTTGACTGATACACTTTTTTATCTAAAAAGAGTAGGCTACTGCTTTACTAGGCTACAGTGACACCAGGTCCATCTGTTGACACAGTATATTAACCCCTTGTGTGCAGTCACACTTTATTTTTATATAATCTCTATTTGGTGAATTGTATATTTAGTTACATATTCTGTTATACATATATTTGTTTAAGGTTAGGTTATCACACCTGGTAGCCTATTTCTGCGAATTTCAATTTTATTATTTTCGGTTAGGCTATTCAACGCTGGTAGCCTATTATTGCGTATTTCAATTTAAAAAAAAAACTTTTGGTTAGGCTATCGCCCCTGGAAGCCTAATTCTGCGTATCTCAACATTTTTGTTTTCGGTTAGGTTATCACCCCTGATAACCTATTTCTGCGTATTTCAGCATATTTGTTTTCGGTTGAAGTGATTGAAGTGTTTTTAAAGTGAGTGAAGTGTTTTAAAGTGAGTGAATTGTTTTTTAAGTGAGTGAAGTGATCTGAAGAAAGTGACTGTCACCATGCCTCGCGCTTGTGTGAACTGCGCCGGTAGGTTTGGTGAGTCCATGTTTGCTACTATCGATCTTCAAGACTGCCGGCTCTGCCAGCAACGAGAGAATTTTACAGTGAAATTAGATGAAGCCTACAACAAGATCAACGTCCTCACCATGAAGCTGGAATCACTCCAAGAGTTTGTAACACTCAACGTTGGAGTACCACAAACTTCAATTGTCACCGCAACTCCAGCAGCCACCAACGCCCCAACGTCAACTGCCAACAATTCAACGCCTACAGTAGCCACTTCAGCTGATGTATCCGATACTCAAGATACAAATAGTGACTCTCTTCCCCCTCAAGACAACTTCCGTGTCGTGAGGAACAACGTTTGCCCCAAGACCAGGAAACACATACCGATTACCGAGTGTCAAAACCGTTTCCAGATACTCGCAGACTCAGATGACGAAGAGGAAATAGAAGAAGTCCGGCTCGTGGGAGACTCGATGATACGTGGTCAGCTCACAGAGTTTTGCGCCAGGGCACCTAAGACCAGGAAGCGTTTTTGTATCCCTGGTGGTGGTGTGGATGACGTAGTTGCAGCAGTTGACGAAGTATCAAAGCTGGCCCCTGCTAATACAATGTACGTCATCCACGTTGGATCCAACGATGTGCAGCGAACCCGGTCGGAAGATTTGCTTTTAAAGTACCAGCAGCTGATCAAGTCGTTTAAGGAGAAGTCATCAAGGATCATCGTCTCAGGAATCGTCCCCCGGCTCGGTGTAGAGAGCCGATTTTACAACATAGCCACCAGCACAAATCGTTGTCTAGCAAACCTCTGCAGGAAGGAGAACGTGGGATTCGTCGACACCTGGGACAATTTCTACTACGATGACTATTTGTTTTCGGACGATGGAGTTCATCTGAACCAGGTGGGAGCAGCACGTTTTGGGCGTCTTCTCAACGATGCGGTGAAGGATTTTCGGAGAAGAAATCGACTCAGCACAGGACAACCAGGAAGGAGGACCGAAGACAGCGAGGACGGCAACCTACAAAGGAATTAAATACTAATCCGTCAAGAACCGCGAATTTGGATAAATCTCCACCAACACGACCCAAATTCAAAACCGTCAGGGATAACGACCGAGGACCGAGGACAGCCATGAATGTAAATGTAGATCCGACCAGAACCAAAAATTCGATGAAAGAACGTTCTGCGAGTTCTAAAACCGCAACTTTAAAGGTTTTCTATGCAAACGCTCGTAGCATACGCAATAAATTTTCAGATTTAGAGGAACTAGTGTTTACAGAAAATTATGATGTGATTGGCATAACAGAATCTTGGCTCAATACAGAAGATAGAGACTTTTTAGCAGAGTATTCACTTCCCGGTTATGTAATGTTTGAGAACAGCCGAATAAATAAAAATGGAGGTGGCGTTTTATTTTATATCAAAGAAAGTCTTAACCCGACCCTCGTGTCAAAACCTCAAATTGTGAACGTCGACACATCTTTTGTGCTAATAAAGAATAATAAAGGTACAAAAATAATACTTGCGTTAATATACAGACCTCCAGCTCAATCAGTGCAAACTGACCGAGAAATTTACGAACAAATTGCAGATGTAAGTAACTCACAAGATACCGTAATTTTTGGCGACTTTAATTTACCTGTGACCAAGTGGGGCGATACTCTTACTTCACACTCCGGACATGACTTGTATACGAACTTGCAAGAGAGTTCGCTTTATCAATTTGTTCGAACGCCGACCCGTGGTAATAACGTTCTTGACATTGTACTTGCAACAAAAGAAGAATTGATAGAGAATTTGAATGTTGGTGATGAATTCAGTAACAGCGACCATCGTACGATAACTTTCACTTTAAAGTTTACTAGTAACGAACCAAATAGTAGCATCGAAAAAGTCCCTAATTTCAAGAAAGCAAACTTCCATAAACTTAGAGCTATGTTTAAAGAAACTGACTGGAGCTTTTTAATTAACAATAACGACATAAATACATCTTGGAAGTTATTCGAAACCACTTACCTAAAAGCAGTGCAAGACTGCATACCATCGAAAATACGGCGTCCAGGCCATAATAATAAGCCCAAATGGTGGAATAAAGATATTTCAAACTGCCTGCTTGCTAAAAAATTTGCTAATGATAGATTAAAATCCTCACAAAATGACGAAGAACGGGTGAAATTTGTAGAGCTACGACGCAAAGCCAAAAAGTTAATTAAGCAAAGTAAAAAGACCTTAGAGTTACATATTGCGAATCAAAGTAAAACAAACCCGAAAGAATTCTATAGTTATATCAGAAAGAAAAAAGTAGTTACTTCAACTGTTCCGTTAGTCGATGAAAAAGGAGAATACACCAAAGACGAAGTACAAATGAGTAATGCCCTCAATACCTTCTTTGCATCAGTTTTTACAACCGAAGACCTCAGTGATATCCCTACACCATCGCCGATTCAGATTGATAATTCAGATGTTCTAAGCAATATCACCGTTACAGAGAGAGAAGTATTGAATTGTTTAGATAAACTCAAAGTAAATAAAACGCCAGGACCTGATACAATCTCGCCTAGAGTTCTAAAGGAAGCTAAGAATGAGCTCTCCAAACCACTGACATTACTATTCAATAAATCCTTGCAGTCTGGAACTATGCCTGATCAGTGGAAGCTAGCCAACGTAACACCGATATTCAAAAAAGGCAGCAAATCCCTACCCAGTAACTATCGTCCAATTAGCTTAACCTCAGTTGTATGTAAAATGCTAGAAACGGTCATACGAGACAGACTCGTAAATCACTTAGAGGAAAATAACATACTTAAAGATACTCAACACGGCTTTCGTAAAAAACGTTCCTGTTTAACAAACCTCTTAGACTTCTTCCACGATATCCTCAACCTCTACGATGAGAGTAAAGCTGTAGATATTATATACCTTGATTTTCAAAAGGCCTTTGACAAAGTTCCCCACAAACGTTTACTGCTAAAACTAAAAGCGCATGGAATACAAGACGGTGTGTTGAAATGGATAGAAAATTGGCTCAACAACAGAAAGCAAAGAGTAGTCATAAACGGTAAGGCATCTAAATGGACCAATGTAAGTAGCGGGGTACCCCAGGGATCGGTACTAGGACCAATTCTCTTTCTAATTTACATCAACGACATAGATGAGGGTCTCACCTGCACAATCTCAAAATTTGCTGACGATACAAAAATTGCAAATAGCGTACTCTCAAAAGAACAAGTTGACGATATGCAACACAATCTAGATAAATTGTCATGTTGGGCCCAAATTTGGCAAATGAGTTTCAATGCGGATAAATGTAAAGTACTACATGTCGGATACCTAAATGAGAAAGCAAACTATTCGATGAATGGCACTCAGCTTAAGAATGTAAACAGAGAAACTGATCTGGGAGTAACAATATCGAGTAACCTAAAACCGAGTCAACAATGTTCAGAAGTTGTTAAGAAGGCAAACAAAATAATTGGCTTTATAGGCAGGTCATTTGAGCATAAATCCAAAGAAGTTATCCTAACCCTTTACAATTCCTTAGTCCGCCCTCTTCTGGAATACTGCGTTCAATCCTGGTGCCCTTATTACCAAAAAGATATAAACAAGCTAGAACGAGTTCAACGTAGAGTTACCAAAATGATACCTAGCCTAAAAAACAAACCATACGAAGAGCGTCTTAGAGAATTAAATCTATTTCCTTTAACCCAGCGCAGATTAAGAGGCGACTTAATTCAAGTGTTCAAAATCATCAAAGGCATCGACAATATGAACTGTAGTAAGTACTTCACTATCGACCAATCTAATTACACGCGGGGAAACGGTTGCAAAATTATTGGTAAATCTTTTAACTCGCACGAATCTAAGAATTTCTTCTTCAATCGAGTTGTCAACTTGTGGAATGGGCTTCCCCGAAACGTTATAGACTGCAGCACCGTTGATTCATTTAAATTCCGCCTAGACAAATATCTCGCATCAAACCCGCGACTGACTGCGTTTGTAAATGAATAACTTTATCCTCCCCTCAGTTACTAACCCATATGTCCCCTACTAACTTCCTAGTCCTGCCACGTTAGTGGCAGGGCAGTAGTTCCCTTTCCAATGTTCCCTTACCCACTCTAAACCACTGTTTGGACACTTGATCCTCAGTGTTTTGGAGGACAAGCAGCCTAGAAGGGTCACTAGATCTGTTGTTGCTTGATTTCCTTTGTACTCCTTTGTAGAGTGTCTCTTGAAGCACAATCTAATTCAGAATTTCGCTTAAGATGTCTTTGATAAACTGTATAGCCTCAAGAGGGAGGAAAAATTATAAACATGGCCTCGGCGGTCTCAGGCATTTCCAATCACCCTGTTTTGGTGTGATACTCGGTGCTAGGCTTTAAGGGAGCCCACCTCGCTTTTTTTACTGTTTGGCTTGTATCCATTCGGCCCCATTCAGCCTACTGTTATAAGACGTTTACCCCCATCCAGGTGTCAATAATTTCCTGGCGAGCGGGATCGAGCCATCATATATATATTTTTGTTTTGACAACAAGCTAAATTTGTAAATTTTTCGATAGAAAATTTCTCCGGCGAAGCCGGATTTCTCCATACAATGCTGGCTCGCTATCGCTCGCCAGGAAGAAATCGACACCTGGATGGGGATAAACGTCTTAAAACAGTTGGCTGAATGGGGCCGAATGGATACAAGCCAGGGAAAGAGAGAAAAGGAGAGAAAGATTAAAAAAAAGCCGGTGACCCATCTTGCAAATTTACGGCTATCTAGTAGAAAATGCGAAATGCAATACAATTATGCGAACGCTTATAATGTGTTTGTGCATTACTCTCTTATATTATACAAGGCTCCCCGTTACAACATACAAACACTATAATAGCTTGTGTTGCGTGGCGTAAAGTATAATTGGAATTCTTCGTTGTCGCAAGAAGGGGCTATAGTGTTTGGTTTTCGGTGTATAGGCCTAGATATGCTTGTTTATGTATTTTTGAGTTTCCTCGCTAGACCTCCATCCAGCTTAGAAAAACACCCCTTAGACCCCCCTTTCAAGATAAATGTGTACATTTTTCGGTAGAAAAATTTCCTTCTAAAATTAAAGGCTCGCTTTCGCTCGCCAGGAAAACATCGACACCTAAATGGCACGCAAGGTTTTAATATTGACAACGAAATAGGCGAAAGGTCTCAAAATCGCCTAACTAACAAAACGAACGTCTTAAAACCTCAAAACTTAAATGCTAAACATGAGGGAGAAGGGGGTCCAGAAAAAGCGAGAATACCCTCTTAAAAAATAAAAACATAAAATAACTGAGCGAGCGAGGAGGGTGGAAAGAATGAGCTGATTTAGCCAGAATAAATGAGAAGAATATTCTGGCGGAAATACCATCCCATAATACTGATGTTGGTCGGACCCAAACTATCCATCTTGGTCCAGCATCACACGCGTTGTTGTTGTTGTTGGTGGTGGTGGTGGTGGTGGTGGTGTTGTTGTTGGTGGTGGTGGTGGTGGTGGTGATGATGTTGTTGTTGTTGTTCTTTCTTTTGTTGGTGTTGGTGGTGTTGGTGTTATTGTTGTTTTTGGTGATGGTGGTGGTGTTTTTGTTGTTGTTGGTGGTGGTGGTGATGGTGTTGTTATTGTTGTTCTTGCTTTTGTTGTTGTTGTTGGTGATGGTGTTGGTGTTGATGGTGTTGTTATTGTTGTTCTTGCTTTTGTTGTTGTTGGTGGTGGTGGTGGTGGTGTTGATGTTGGTGGTGGTGGTGATGGTGTTGTTATTGTTCTTGCTTTTGTTGTTGTTGGTGGTGATGTTGGTGGTGGTGGTGATGGTGTTGTTCTTGCTTTTGTTGTTGTTGGTGGTGGTGGTGTTGATGGTGGTGGTGTTGATGTTGGTGGTGGTGGTGTTGTTGTTGGTGGTGGTGTTGATGTTGGTGGTGGTGGTGATGGTGTTGTTCTTGCTTTTGTTGTTGGTGGTGGTGGTGTTGGTGTTGTTATTGTTTTTCTTGCTTTTGTTGGTGGTGGTGGTGATGGTGTTGTTATTGTTGTTCTTGCTTTTGTTGTTGGTGGTGGTGGTGGTGGTGATAGTGTTGTTATTGTTGTTCTTGCTTTTGTTGGTGGTGGTAGTGGTGTTGGTCGTGGTGGTGGTGTTGATGTTGATGTTGTTGGTGGTGGTGGTGGTGGTGGTGGTGTTGTTGGTGGTGGTGGTGTTGTTGATGGTGATTGTGGTGGTGGTGTTGATGTTGGTGGTGGTGGTGATGGTGTTGTTATTGTTCTTGCTTTTGTTGTTGGTGGTGGGTAGTGGTGTTGATGTTGGTGGTGGTGGTGATGGTGTTGTTATTGTTGGTCTTGCTTTTGTTGTTGATGTTGGTGGTGGTGGTGATGGTGTTGTTATTGTTGTTCTTGCTTTTGTTGTTGATGGTGGTGGTGTTGTTGTTGTTGGTGGTGGTGATGTTGATGGTGGTGGTGGTGATGGTGTTGTTATTGTTGTTCTTACTTTTGTTGTTGATGTTGGTGGTGGTGGTGGTGTTGTTGTTGGTGGTGGTGTTGTTGTTGTTGGTGGTGGTGGTGGTGATGGTGTTGTTATTGTTGTTCTTGCTTTTGTTGTTGGTGGTGGTGGTGGTGTTGTTGTTGGTGGTGGTGTTGATGTTGGTGGTGGTGGTGATGGTGTTGTTATTGTTGTTCTTGCTTTTGTTGTTGATGTTGGTGGTGGTGGTGTTGATGTTGTTAGTGGTGGTGTTGTTGTTCTTGCTGTTTTTGTTATTGTTCTTGTTGTTATTGTTGATCTTGTTGTTGTTGATCTTGTTGTTGTTGATCTTGTTGTTGTTTGGCTATCCACTTCCCCAGATTATCAGACCCCTGCACCCTCCCTAGGTTTACTTCACAGGGCATAACAAACTTGAAACTGCAGCACAATTAATGCTAAAAATGCTGTTATGCCGTATAACTAGACAAAAATACACATTAACCCTTCTAGTACCGGTGATGTATCTTGTATTTTGTTTCATCATGGTTAGATACCTTTATAATTATAGCTTAGGAAAGTTATGTGGGAGTCAAACAGCTAGTTGGGATCGTGTAGACTCCATTAATGTGTAGAGATCATTCCACAGTTCAATAAAATCGTCTAAACTCAGCCAGGTTAAACTAGAACCAGTGTTTCGGTACATTGTAGCACAACATTATCACAAAAACAGACAATTTCCAAAATGAAATGAAACATAATATATAAAAAACAATACAACACAAGAATGTGTAAACAAGAAACAAACACATATATGGTACACCATAACAAGTAACACCCCGTTCTTAACATTAAGGGGAGGTTTTTAGTGTGTTTCCTAGACTTCCATCAAGCTTGAAATTACACCCCCTTTGATCCTCTTTCAAGATAAATTTGTACATTTTTCGGTAGAAAAATGTCCCGGCCGAAGGCCGGTTCCTTTTAAATTACAGGCTCGCTATCGCTCGCCAGGAAAAAATCGACACCTAAATGGCACGAAAGGTCTTAAAAGTTACATAAATGGGGCGAAAGTTCTTAAAATCGTCAAGCTAATGGGGCGAACGTCTTAAAATCTCAAAAACAATGGGGCTAAACATGAGGGAGAAGGAAGTTCGAAACAAAATCCCTCAATTGGAAACCTCCCCTAAAATCATCCATTACAAACCCCCAATGTACTTGAATAAACTAATGAAAGCATATGGTCCTCCCGGGATTCGAACTCGGGACACCACACCCAGAACATAAACATCTAAACCATTACACCACCAACACAACAATTCAACAGTAATCTAAAAATATATCACAATGTAACAATTCAAACCAACAGCCTTAACTACGGCCAATAAATTCAGAACTATAGCATTACCCAATCTGACTTCCCCAAATAACATAGAAATGATATGTTTGCTGACCAGTATTCGAACCCACTTTCACTTCAGGTATTTTTTTGAAGAGTTGAGCCCCGTATCCACTCGACCATGAACAGATTGTACTGGAGTGAGTGGGTTCGAATCCTGGTCATGATACCTCTCTCCCAACCTGTCCGACATTACCCTTAGATAGGAATTATATAACCCATCACTTCAAGCAGCTAGCCGAACCACGAATCTCGGTGTTTATGATATTTGAAGACCGGCGAATCCTCCCAAATTCTCCATCAAGCTTATAAAATTGACTCCAAGAACCCCCTAAGAAATATAATTGTGCATGTTTGGATAAAAAAAAAAAAAAAAGAGTAGAACTGAGAAAATCAATACCTCTGTTAATAATAACTTTGACAAAATGACAGAATTAATATATACACCATATGTGGAGGAACACTTTATTGAAAAAGTTTCGCAGATAGCTTCTTCAGGTCACTAACGGTTAGTGACCTGAAGAAGCTATCTGCGAAACGTTGTCAATTAAGGGGTAGTACTCGCTTTTTATGGACTCCCTTCTCCCTCATGTTTAGCATATTAGTTTTGAGGTTTTAAGATGTTCGTGCCGTCAGTTTGTCGATTTTAAGACCTTTCGCCCCATTTCTTCGGCAATGTTAAGACCTTTCATGCCATTTAAGTGTTGATTTTTTCCTGGCGAGCGCTAGCAACTCTGTAATTTTAGAAGGACCCGGCAAAAATTTCGGTGTTTACGCTTAGAAATCCTTTCTAAGCGTAAACACCGAAATCTTGGCCGCCGACCCCCACAACCTAGCATATCGGTTGTGGCGCCTCCCTGGGTCCGGCGCCACACTTTTGGCACTCATGATGGAGGCTAAGTGTGTCTGGAGCCACTCACCCGCGCTCCTCCACAATATATTTTACGTAACCCACTTCAATAAATTTCGGCACGCTCCTTGGACAACGAACCAGAAGATTATGTCAAACAGTTTCTTCCCACCAGGGCCAAATCAACCGGGTCTAACTAAAGCTTTGCCAAATATTAATAATAGCAACTTAACCCCTTCAGGATTATGACGCGTTTTGGCAGATTATTCTGGCTATCATTAGACAGTTTCATTCAGATTAGTAAGGATATATGGAAGTAAGATTTTTTTTTTTATGAGTGAGGGAGACAAAAAACAGAACTGCCTGTAACAAGTGCCTCCCCCTGAGTTGAAAGAGTGACAGGGCCAAAATCAAGGGACGTTCGACCCAAAATGCCTGGACACATGGAGTTTGAAACAATTTAAGTCATAGGAAGAGGGAAGTACTGATTCTGGCAGACAGTTCCAGAGCTCATCTGTTGAATATAGAAGAAAATTTGAGAATAACGTTTCACTCTTGGGTTGCAGAATTGCACAGAGTACGGGTGGAATTGTGTTGAGATAATCTGTACACTTTTAATTCCCACAGATCCTTTCTAAGTTGTATAACATCGTTTAATGATAGTATAAACTGTCAAAATGCGTCATGATCCTCAAGGTGCTGACTTTATTCCAACCTAACCTAACATAAAAGTATTTCATTATTTAGTACCGCTTGATATGGTTTACTGGTTAAGTTCTCTGGTCATCCTTTTGCATATGACGACTTTAAGAGGAGACAGACCGTTTTTCTGGACCCTTTTCTCCCTAATGTTTAGCCCCACTAGTTTTGAGATTTTAGGACGTTGGTTCCATTAGTTTGGAGATTTTATGACCTTTCACCCCATTTCTTTGTCAATATTAGGACCCTTTGTGCCATTTAGGTGTCGATTTTTCCTGGCGAGTGATAGCGAGCCTGTAATTTTAGAAGGAATCGGCCTTTGGCCGGGAAATTTTCCTACCGAAAAATGTACAAATCTATCTTGAAGGGGGGTCTAGGGGTGTTTTTTTAAGCTTGATGGAGGTCTAGGGAGGAAACTAAACAAATATATGAATACAGTATTTAATGGACCATAAAACAGCCACCGTCCCCTTAACCCTTTCACGCATTTATGACGCAGAGGTTGCCAGATTAGCAATAAGAAATAGAGTTCTCTCACTCTTATAATTACCTCTCCAAAATTAGTTTTCTGCCCACAGCTAACTCAAAGACAACTGCAGAGGTTGAAGTAACTAAACTAAAGGTTTATAAATACCCCTGATGGTAACAAAGGCTTTAAAGTATCCCCAATAGGCTCAAAATCGCGTCATATGTCGGAGAGGGTTAATATCAGCCCTCCTAGCCTAAACGCACCTAGTCTGATTTACCCTTACTATTCCTGATCTATTTACCCCTTCAGTACCGGTGACGTCTTTTTGTTTGATATCATCTGCATTTAGACGACTTTATGATGCCTAGGACATATACATGGTAGCTTAACAGGATTAGTCGAGATGGTCTGTAGCCTTTTAATCGGTGGATGTCCTTCTTAAGCTGAATAAAGTCTTCTAGTAATTTCCAGAATACAACGAGAAGCACGTCACCGGTACAGAAGGGGGTACAAATGCAAAAATGCAACATAGCTAGAATAAAAAAAAGAAAAGAAAACGTTGCCGGTACATAAGGGGATACTAAGCTAGCACACTACTGCTGCTGTTGCCCCGGGTCGGCGACAGGGTGAATTTACGACAACTTGTTTTGTTGTTGTAAGGCTGCCACCATTTTAAGGGGAGACAGACCGTTTTTCTGGACCACCTTCTCCCCAATGTTTAGCCCCGCTAGTTTTGAGACTTTAAGACGTTGGTTCCATTAGTTTGGGGATTTTATGACCTTTCACCCCATTTCTTTGTCAATATTAGAACCCTTCGTGCTATTTAGGTGTCGATTTTTTTTTCTGGCGAGCGATAGCTAGCCTGTAATTTTAGGAGGAATCGGCCTTTGGCTGGGACATTTTTCTACCGAAAAATTTACAAATCTATCTTGAAGGGGGGTCTAGGGGGTGTTTTTCTAAGTTTGATGGAGGTCTAGGGAGGAAACTAAATAAGTATATATGAATAAATGAATTAATAGACCCAACAAACAGCCACTGTCCCCTTAACAACCTTGCTGTGTGGACCCTTTTCTCCCTCGCGTTTAGCTTCATTAGGTTGGTAATCTTAAGACCTTGTGTGCCATTTACGTGTCGATGTTTTCTCGGCGAGCGATAGAGAGCCTTCAATTTACTACCATAAATCCTTCTTATAGTGCAGAAAATAATCTAAATATAACTAGAAAAAAAAAAAAAAACGTCGCCGATACAGAAGGGGTTAAATGTATTGTATAAATTGTATTGTATATATTGTTAAATGTATTGTATTATCGTATTTTCTGTCTGTGTTTACTGTATATCCTCCCTATCCCCCTTTTTTACTTTGATGTAAGATGACACACCGTGCCAATATCGCTGGGAAGGCTGTCCAAAGAATAGTATTGTATTTATTGCCATATATATCCTCTCCATCGGACAGCTCGCGAGGGAAAAAGTCACAAACCGAGAGATAAATACGCATCGCCCGTAAAGCTGCCTGTGAATTCCCCTTGGTTGACTTTTTGGGCGATTTTTGCATGTATTCATTATTTTTCTAGTTTCCTCCCTAGATCTTCATCAAATTAAAAAAAAAAAAAAAACGTCCGTTAGATCCTCCATCTTAATTAATTTGTACATTTTTTCGGTAGAAAAATGTCCTGGCCGAAGGCCGGTTCTTCCAATATTACAGGCTCACTATCGTTCGCCAGGGAAAAAATCGACACCTAAATAGCACGAAAGGTCTAAATATTGACGAAGAAATGGGGCGAAAGGTCTTAAAATCGACTAACTAATGGGGCAAACATCTTAACATCTTAAAACTAATGGGGCTAAACAATAAACATGGGGGAGAAAGTGGTCCAGAAAACCGGCCCATGTCCCCTTAACTGGTAGTCTATCATATGTTGCAAAAATACAACCGTGCAACAGTGGCGACTGGCCTTGCCTGCAACTGACACAGACATACAGTGAACAAACAACCCAACCAGTAGATCACTTCGACCAGTATATCTAGACCAGTGCAAACTCAACCAGGGTCAAACAAGTAAGTGCCAATTTATGGTCCTGCCTCAACCAGTAGACCATTTCCACCAAGGGTTCTCAACCCCTACAAACTTAACCCGAACCGAACCAGTACAGTACCAATTTAAAATCGTAATCTAACTAGACCGACGATAGTCATGAACTAGACCGACGATAGTCATGAACTAGACCGACGATAGTCATGAACTAGACCGACGATAGTCATGAACAATTCAAGCAATGTAACATTTCAACCAGAAGCTCTGAACTAGTAGCAACTTCACCACAACTATCACATTTTTTGATAAAAAAAAATTCCGGCGAAGATGGATTTCTTCATATATCGCTGGCTCGCTATCGCTCGCCAGGAAGAAATCGACACCTGGATGGGGATAAAAGTCTTAAAACAGTAGACTGAAAGGGGCCAATTGGATACAAGCCAGAGAAAGAGAGACAAGGAGAGAGAAAAAAAGCAGGTGACCCACCTTAATTCAAAGTGGCATTGGTTTAGTCAGCCTTGTTCGAGTTACCACTGGTTGAGAGCCACTTGGTGAAATAATCTACTGGTCTGACGTCGATTAAATTTCATCTGATGGTAAACTGAATCCTGTAACAGCTGATTTCTCGACGTGTCATCCGACGTAAGAGACAATTCCCCACAGACCCTGACTATACACCCTTCACCAATCACCAGACAAAGCATATCATCAACAATCTCAAGCACTCACCCGCCTGTGGCCTAGACAACATAAGCAACATACACCTCAGACACCTGGGACCACAAGGCATACAAACACTCACTAACATATCAAACTACAGCTATTCACACAACACAATACCAGACATTTGGAAGCATGGTATCATCATCACATTCCCCAAACCCAACAAAGACCCCACGCTACCCTCCTCGCACTGCCCCATTACACTCCTTTGCTCCCCCTCCAAAGTCATGGAACGCCTAGTATTACAACTAATTACACCCGACCTACCCCTAGCTCCAACACAACATGGCTTTAGGCCACTGCACTCCACAAACACTCTTCTCACAGACCTTACACAAAGAGCTTTTGACGGCATCAACTCAGCTAGACCACCACACAGATCACTATTAGCCACACTCGACATTAGTAAAGCCTTCGATGCCATCCCACGCCACAACCTAACAAACAAAATCTAC
>JBAKBP010017184.1:0-49476 GCA_037953745.1 Lithodes maja | reverse complement strand
GGGGGTGGTGAAGGAAGGGGCGAAGGTGGGAGTTTGGTGAAGGAAGGGGAGAAGATGGGAGGTGGTGAAGGAAGGGGTGAAGGTGGGAGGTGGTGAAGGAAGGGGTGAAGGAGTGGGGTGGTGAAGGAGAGGGGGGGGTGAAGGTGGGAGGAGGGGGTGGTGAAGGAAGGGGTGGTGAAGGAAGGTGAAGGAGGGAGGTGGTAAAGGAAGGGGTGCAGGAGGGAGGTGGTAAAGGAAGGGGTGAAGGAGGGAGATGGTAAAGGAAGGGGTGCAGGAGGGTGGTGGTGAAGGAGAATGGTAGTGAAGGAGAAGGCTACAGAACAATACGTATGGAAGGGGAGGTATTGGGAGGTAATGGTTGTTGCTGGGCAGAAACAGGGCAATATGGTGGACCTTATTATTGGCGGAACATGAGCTACCCTTCCTTCGTTTTTATATATTATCTTAGGAATCATTGATATATTTATACATACATATTAAAATGTAAATCAAGCACATTAGATAAATATTGCACGCTGTTTATGTTAGAGAAAAATGGAAATATATCTAAGTACCTGGTTTATTTCTAGCAGTACAACATAAGCATTACCAAATACAAATATTTGCCTGTCAATACAGTGGAAAAAGAATAAAACTCAGAGAATAGCTATTTAGAGAGTGTGTTTGAGGGAGTGTTGTTTTGTTGTTGAGGCAGCTTAGCATAACTAACACACGCTGCGCCCATAAAGCAAACTCTTCTGTTAACGTGGACACGAAGTTCATCAGTACCGTGCCTCAAACCTCCTGTACTATGGTCATTTGTACCCACCTACCCACCTACGCACCACCAGACTATACCTACCTTCCCACACTCATACCCCACTACAACACAATACGATTATACCAATACGTGTATACAATGTGTGTGTGTGTATATATATATATATATATATATATATATATATATATATATATATATATATACTGTATATATATATATATAATGTCAAATTAGCAGATACACTGGCAGTGAGCATTATAGTAATATTTTCCCCCAGGGATCTGTATTAGGTCCTCTGTTGTTTGTTATATACATAAATGACCTTGATTTAGGTATAACTAGTAGGATAAGTAAATTTGCAGACGATACCAAAATGGGGAGAACAATTGATTCAGATAGAGATATAGAGTGCCTCCAAAGGGATCTAGATACCTTACACGAATGGTCAGTAAATTGGCAGATGAAGTTTAACATTGACAAATGCAAGGTATTAAAGATAGGGAAGATGCATACAAATGTTAAATATAAACTAGCTAATGTGGAATTAGAAAACTCGAATTGTGAGAAAGATCTAGGTGTGTTTGTTAGCAATGATTTGAAGCCTAGACAACAGTGTATAAGCGTTCGAAACAAGGCAAACAGGATTCTCGGGTTCATCTCAAGGAGTGTGAGTAACAGAACTGCTGATGTTATCTTAAAACTTTACTTGTCATTAGTGAGACCCCATATGGATTATACTGTTCAATTTTGGTGTCCTTATTACAGAATGGACATAGATTCATTGGAGAGAGTACAACGTAGAATGACAAAAATGATCCATAATATTAGAAATCTTCCGTATAAAGAAAGGTTGAAGAAATTAGGCTTACATTCGTTGGAGAGACGCAGAGTTAGAGGGGATATGATAGAGGTGTTCAAGTGGGTTAGTGGGATTAACAAAGGGGACATGACAAATGTACTAAAGCTCAGTGATAGCGAAAGAACTCGTACCAATGGTTTCAAATTAGATAAATTTCGTTTCAGAAAAGATATAGGCAAATATTGGTTTGGTAACAGAGTTGTAGATGGGTGGAATGGACTACCAAGTGCTATAGTGGGATTAAAAACGATAGGGAGCTTTAAGATAAAATTGGATAAGCATATGGACGAGAAGGGTTGGGTGTGAAGGGGGATCAGCAGGGTTGGGCCAATCAGCGCTCTGCAGACCCCCGTAATCCTGCGTTAATCTCTAACCGTTTTGGTAAGATGATCCTCAGGGTATTAGAGTGTTGAGCCTATAATTGGGCTTTGTAATTGGGGTTGTGTGGGACAGGGATCTGCCTTGCTTAGGCCAATCGGCCTTCTGCAGACTCCCATTTTCTTATGTTCTTATGTTCTTATAATTGGGCTTTGTAATTGGGGTTGTGGGGGACAGGGATCTGCCTTGCTTAGGCCAATCGGCCTTCTGCAGACTCCCATTTTCTTATGTTCTTATGTTCTTATGTTCTTATGTACTGGTATTATTGGTATGACATGTTAAAGGAAAATTATTGTACTGAAGTAATGGAGCAAAATATAATAATACTGTATATACAAAGAGAGAGGTTAGTTATCGAGGTTAGTCACCCACCCTATCCTTTTAACTTACCGAACTATAAATAACCTCGATTGTTTAAGGTAAAAAAGTGGAATGAGAGGATCGGCGAGGACGGTACATGACCGCGAGGAACTGTCTAACCCTCTCTGTCTGGCCCTCACCTGCCTGTCTGTCTGTATGTCTGTCTCTGAAAGGTGCTTTTGATAATTAATGTTCATTTGCTATTTATTTGGTATTTAAAAAGCACCGTGACATATTCTCGTCCGCTTCAACTTCAACGTTTGTCTTGTTCCACTGCAGGCAAAAACTCTTTCACTTTTGGAGAACGTGTTTATCATAATCCTTTTCTGCTGTGGGAACTTTTTGTAGTTAATCTTTGTACAACCAGTTTTCACATTGATATTATATTCAATGTTTAATGTTTCTTTCATAATCTGCAATATAATAGAATACAATATAATTATACAATAATTTATTGGTCTCGTAATTTACATACAATTTGCTTTGCACGTACAAAATAACACTCATTTTGTTAAACAAATGTTGGTATAGTTTTGTAGTAGGTCTATTGGTTTTTAGTTCACGTTCTTCATTGCCAAAGTTTTATTATAAATCTTTAATTAAATCTTATATATTTTGTCTTAATCGATATCATTTGTTGCTTACCTCCTTTAGTTAAGCATGCCATAGATACTTCAATTTAATCTTTAATGACACCTTTGTATATTCACTTAAACGTCCTGTGTCTTTTTACGGTGTGTAAGACTCAATACTTCTCTGCCTTCACTTTCTGCATGACTAGCTATTATTATATTTTCACTTTCTGCATGACTAGCTATTATTATATTTTCACTTTCTGCATGACTAGCTATTATTATATTTTCACTTTCTGCCTGACTTAATATATACTTGTTGCAATTTATGCACCATGTGTTATTTTGGGGGTTTATTTTCAGCATGACTTGCTATTATTATGCTTACTATGTTCCGCATGCAGTGTTATTGTTATTTAATGTGTATTTAGACTGATTCTTACCAGGGGTAATTTTTTTATCACTGTGTACTATTAATATACAGTATATATATATATACAGTATATATATATATACCGGTATATATATATATATATATATATATATATATATATATATATATATATATATATATATATATATATATATATATATTTATATATATATATATATATATATATATATATACGGTATATATATATAATTATACAGTATATATACTTTTTTTTTTTTTTTTTTTCTATGTGATTGAGGGAGGCAAAAGGCATAACTGCCTATAGCGAGTGCCTCCCCCATAGTTGAAAGAGTGACAGGGCCAAAATCAAGGGACGTTCGAGCCAAAATGCCTGGACACACGGAGTTTGAAGCAATTTAAGTCATAGGAAGAGGGAAAGACTGATTCTGGGAGAGAGTTCCAGAGCTCAGATGTTGAGTAGAAGAAAGTTTGAGAGTAACGTTTCACTCTTGGGTTGGAGAGTTGCACAGAGTAGGGGTGGGATTGAGTTGCAAGACAGGTACCACGTGCCCTACGTAAAGGAGGTGGTATGCACTGGGATAGCTCTGAGGAACACTGATTATTATAGTAGCGATAGAATAGCGAGAGAGATGCAACATTGCGGCGGAGACAGAGAGATTGCAGAGAGTTGGTGAGTGGACGGGAGTTAATGATACGAAAGGCCTTCCTTTCAACTTTGTCTAGGAGAGCGGTGTGAGAGGAACCTCCCCACACATGTGAACAATACTCAATACAAGGGCGCACTATGCCCCTGTACAGAGCAAGAAGCTGTGCAGGGGAAAAGAACCCCCTAAGGCGGTTGAGCACACCCAGCTTCTGGGAGGCTGCCTTAGCAAGACTGGTAATATGGTCCTTCCAAATGAGAGCAGAAGAAACAGAGACACCAAGAATATTGAGAGAAGATGAAGGGTTGATTTTTGTATTGTTGAAGAATAAGGGATAGTCCGCTGGGAGATCCTGACGGGTAGATAGATGGAGAAATTGGGTTTTGGAAGCATTAAAGTTAACAAGGTTTTCTATGCCCCAATTGGAAATAGTATTTAGATCAGAATTTAAGAGTTCTATGGCTTCATTACGTTTGTCGTTGAGGGATTGCTGGCTGGGGCGTTCTGAAAAACTAATGGAGTAGTGTAAGGTTGAGTCGTCTGCGTATGAATGGATGGGAATTAAGGTACAGTTAAGGAGATCATTTATAAAAATTAGAAAGAGAATAGGAGATAGGACAGAGCCCTGAGGAACACCGGAGTTTATAGGGTGAGGAAGTGAACAATGGCCGTCCACAACCGCAGCTATGGAACGGCCGGAAAGGAAATTAGAGACAAAGGCACAGATGGAGGGATAGAAACCGAAGGAGGGTAGTTTAGAAATTAAAGATTTATGCCAGACTCTATCGAAGGCTTTCGATATGTCTAGTGCAATAGAAAAAGTCTCACCGAAGTCCCGAAAGGAGGATGACCAAGAGTTAGTAAGATATGAAAGAAGATCACCAGTAGAGCGACCCTTAAGGAAGCCATACTGGCGATCTGAGAGCAGATTATGAGAAGAGAAATGCTTAAGAAATTTGGAAGCAAGAATAGTTTCAAAAACTTTAGAAAGACAAGAGATAAGAGCAATTGGACGATAGTTGGAGGGTTGAGAGCGGTCACCCTTCTTTGGGACAGGTTGAATGTGAGCAAACTTCCAGCATGAAGGGAAGACGTTAGAGGATAGACAGAGACGAAAGAGTTTGCCTAGGCAGGGAGTCAGCACGGAAGCACAGTTTTTGAGAACAACAGGAGGAACACCGTCCGGACCGTACGCCTTATTAGTGTTAAGCCCAGAGAGGGTAGAAAGTACATCTTTAGAAGAGATTAGGATATTAGGCATAAGTAAGAGAGAGGAGGGCGGAGAGGGAGGAATAGCACCGGAATCATCCAAGGTGGAGTTTCTAGCAAAAGTTTGAGCGAAGAGTTTAGCTTTGTCAGAGGAAGAAGTGATGGTTGTGCCATCAGAGTGGGAAAGGGAAGGGAAAGACGAGGAAGAGAAATTGTTGGAGAGGTTTTTGGCTAGATGCCAGAAAGCTTGGGAAGAGCTAGAGTTGGATAGTTCAGTGCATTTATTATTGATGAAAGAGTGTTTGGCAAGTCGAAGAACAGATTTGGCTTGATTCCGGGCAGAAACATATGAAGAATGAGAGTCTTGAGTTTTAAGGCGTCGGTACCGTTTGAATGCTTCCTCCTTATTGCGGACAGCAGTAGAACAGGCGTGAGTAAACCAAGATTTTTTAGCATTAGTCTGAGAGAAAGAGAATGGAATGTATGCTTCCATGCCCGATAGGATTACCTCGGTAATGCGTTCAGCACTCTCCTCGGGTCCTCGGCCATGGAAGCAGAAATCATTCCATGGGAAATCAAAGAAGTACTGCCGAAGAGCCTCCCAGTCGGCAGCGCCAAAGTGCCACAAGCGCCGCCGGCTAGGAGGATCGGGTGGCTGTACTGGAGAGATAGGACAGGTGACAGAGATAAGTTTATGGTCGGAGGAGCCCAAAGGAGAGAAAAGATCGACAGTATAAGAAGAAGGGTTAGAAGTTGAGGCGCATGGAATAGGTGGGGCGTTGTTGGGATGGATTAGGTCATGGCTAATTGGTAGGAAGCAGAGAGTCAGCATAAATGGTACGAAGTCAGAATGGGGAGCAGTCAAAAGTGGTGTCCCCCAGGGATCTGTATTAGGTCCTCTGTTGTTTGTTATATACATAAATGACCTAGATTTAGGTATAACTAGTGTGACGCATGTCGAGTATGAGCATGCTGTACAGAACGCCCAGTCAGGCCCCACTCTCGCTAGGATCGTCAGGGCAGGAACTTTGGCTGTAGTCTGTGTAGAGTTTCCTAACTTAGTTTATGTGAGCCGTTGTACTATAAGTATTATAAATATGTATTTTGTTTTCATCTGAGTCAACGAGTTCTATTTTATATCATTAGTTATAAGTATTGTGTGTGGGACTTATATGTAATGATGAGAGGAGAGAGAGAGAGAGATATTACGTAACGGGGACCAGTGAGTGCGCCACGCGGGCAGATAGGCCTAATTCCCTCCTCCCTCCTCCCTTCCTCCCTTTCAGCGCGTGGGAAGTTCTTTGTCGATCCCAGATTGAGAGAGAATATGACGTCATGATTGCCAGTGGGCGGTCCTTAAGTAGTTTGAGATATGCCGCTAGAGGGCCGAGTATAAAAAGAGAGGTTCTTGCCACCATTTCTTCAGAACTCATCAGGCAAAGCGACTTCTCATATCCCTTGCAACTATCCATATTCTTCCGACTGATGTGAACTTTCTCTACTCTCTGAACAGCCTATCTTCTTCTCTTCTCGTCCCTGTTTAACCTCCATGACCCCTTTGGTGCAGATTTAGTCAGCCAAAGTATTATCGCTTGAGTTCTCACGAGATAAGTGCCTGTTAGATAGCCTATTTTTGGAAGGGTTAACTAGAATAGGATTGATTGATGTTTGTTGCACTCGTATATGCATTTCCCTGTGTGCGATTATTCATGTTCCTGTTTTCTGCTGGTTTAGGCAATGCTAGACTGGGATAGGGTTTCTGAGTTGTGATTTCCTATGAGTACTAGGTTGCGGTTGAACCAGTACAATTGCAACGGAGACGTGGAACGCCTAGGTGGTCTTTCTGACTGTGTACCGTGGGAGTTTAGCACTGTGTTGCGAGTGAGGGCTTTTGCCTGTGCCACCCAACACTGTGCTATCTCATTTGCTTGACTTTGAGAGGATCGCCAGGAGAGAACCAGATACTAGTGATCTGGATCTCTCAAGAGAGCATCCCGTCAATTACCGTAATTTGGCCGCACAGTCTTAAGGACCTCGCTAGGCTACGAGCCGCTTGCTCAGCCATTGTCTCTTAACCTTAGATGTCCCAGCTAGACTTTGCTCGACCAGCAGATACAGCATAGTATTGAAGCTTCTCCTTATGTATATTATTGTTTAAGCACTATTGATTTCATGTGTGGCACGCTTAGCTACTTCAGAGATTAGTGGCCCACGAGCACAATCTTAGTAGGCTATTGCCAGTGCATTGTCGGAGTACTTCTTCTTAATGTTTGCCATATCCTATTGCTTATTCTTATTTTTATAATTCTTCTTATGTCAATTTAAAGCCTTTAATTACCAGTGAGTTATTCATTAAATTGCTGTTCAAAATCCGATACTTACTTCTTATGAGTATTCGAGAAGCATCTAACTTATCAGAAGATTCCTTGCTTGATGCTCGAGGACTATTGTTTAACGTAACGTAATAGTGCCGATCCGAAGTAGAGGGTGGAGGACTTCTTAAGTTCTTAGTTCAAGGGTGGATTACTTCGGCTTCGGCCAACACTATTCTTTAGTGTTGTAGTACTTTCTTCTTTGTTTGATTGTTGACCAGACTAGATAACTCCCGTCTTGTTATTAGTCTGTTGTGTGAAACGCTAGTACCGAGTTCTTGTATACCCCGTTATAGCAGATAGAACCCTGGAGGGTAGTGGCGTTTTTTGTTCGGCAGGCAGTACTCTGGGGTTGGGATCGTGTGTTTCCGTTGTGGCAGCGAGCCATACTCGAGTCCTGTGTAAGAGCCCTAGTGTACCCGAGTGCCCGGTCGTAACAAATGGCGACCTTGCTTAGGATTTTGTGAACAGTATAATTTTTTGCAGAGTTGTACAACATTTGTTTGTTCGTACTTTAGCGTACATATTGAAGAATATTTTTTTTTTGTAAGGCAATTAGGAGAGCATTTAAGAGACTCCAGTTAATTTAGTAATTAGTGCTTGCATAAGGGAGTTTAACACTTTTGTCTCGAGAATTTTTTGGTGAACTTCAGTATGTCGTGCCCTAGTACTGACGAGGAGCGAGAGATGCTATTTGAGGAGGTGCCGTTAGTAACTAGTGAGGAGGATGCTAGACTTTTTGTGAGTAAGCAGTACCACGTGACGGAGGAGAGGCTGACTGGGGTGAATGTTTATGGCTTGCACCTGATAGCCAAGGTTTTGGGTCTATCCAATGTAGGAGGGATGTCCAAGGGGGAGCTGATTTCCTGGGTGTTGCGTGGGCGACATGGGGTTTCGGAGGAGAGGGCGTTTGGGGGGGTTCCTCCCCAGATCCCCTCTCACTCGACTCCCACAGTGCCGTCCACTCAGTTGCCGGAGGTTAGCACTCTCCCACAGAGGGATGAGAATTGGAAGATTGGAGTGCCCTCGGGCGGTGCGTATGGTGGTTCCCCAGTTCTTGCCCCCCCTCCTTCAGTAGTGGCAGCTCCCTCTTCCGGCCTGTCTCCTGAGATGATATTTAAACTCGAGCTTGCTAAAATGGAGAATGAGGCTAGGAAGCAGGAGATGGAGAATGAGTCTAGGAGGCATGAGAAGGAGATGGAGGCTGAGTCTAGGAGGTATGCAATCGAGGCTGAGTCTAGGAAGTATGCGATTGAGGCTGAGTCTAGGAGGCAGGAGAATGAGACTAGGAAGCAGGAGAATGAGACTAGGAAGCAGGAGAAGGAGATTGAGGCTGAGATTAGGAGGCACGAGGCTGAGCTTAGGTACGACTCAGAGAAATATTGTGCTCAGATAGACTTAGATAAGACTCGTGCAGAGTCGACAGGGATTCGGATGGGCCGGGAGGGCCAAGTAAGAGAACAGTCCTTGTCTCACTTAGTCAAATTGGTGCCGGCATTTAGTGAAACTGAAGTCACAGAATTTTTTAATCGTTTTGAGAAGAAGTGTAGGGAGCATAATTGGCCTGAAGAGAAGTGGGCAGCTCTAGTCTCCTCCAGACTTACGGGTAAGGGTCTGAAGGCTTATGATGCACTGCCTTTAGAGTCTTGCATTGACTACCCAGAATTGAAGAGAGCTGTCCTACGGGCATACGAGTTGCAACCAGAAACATATCGATTGAAGTTTCGGGGTGTTACAAAGACTAGGGAGGCGACCTTTCTTGAACATGCCCGGGACTTAAAAGATGCACTTACAAACTGGACACGTTCTGAGAAAGCTGAGACGGCCGAACAGTTGACTGAGCTGTTTCTGCTCGAGCAGTTTTATAAGTGTACAGGTGCAGAAATGACTTTAACTATTAAAGAAAAGAATCCAAAAACTCTACAGGAGGCAGCTGAGATGGCTGACCTCCGGCTATCATTAATTCGTGGGTGCGGGTCTGCCCAGCGTAGTGAGGCAGGTAACAAGGGGCGTGACGCCCCACCCCCCCGAGTTAGTAATATATCTTATGCAAACAAGTACAAGAGTTATGATACCAAGACTGACCACAAGACTAGCACCGTCCCATTTAAGAAGGGGCCGGGCCCTTCCCAGTACCAAGGGAAGCCCAAAGGGGAGTTAGAGTGTTATCAATGTCATAAAAAGGGGCACTTTGCAAGAGTCTGTCCTAGCAAACCACCTACAGCAGCTGTGTCTTTGGCCTGCAACATTGGTGTGTCTCTGAAGCCTTCTGAGTTTGCCCGGGGCAGTTCGTCAGAGGCTGAGGCACAGCCAATGCAGAAGCACCTGGGAGGCTCGAACCCTGCTCAGGATGTTTTTTGCGACCATAGAGGACGGGGTTGCGTGATGTGGGCGGGGCGCAAGCATGGAGTAGAGGTCTTGCGTGATACAGGTGCTTCCCAGACTTTGATGAAAAACTTGACTGGCTACCCTATAAATGCGGCTCGGGTGGTGGTGGTGCAGGGTATTAATGCAACTCGGTCATACCCGCTGGTGCGGTTGGAGTTGGAGGTGGATGGTGTGGCACGTGAATTGGATGTTGGGATTGTGGAGAAACTGCCAGTGGAGGGCGTCGACCTTCTTCTCGGCAACGACTTTGCAATGCCCGCTTCTGAGGTTCTACCCTTAGTCGTTGCCGAGAGGCCGGCCGACGTGAGTAGGGAAGAGCGAGAGTGGGTCGAGCGGTGCCAGGCACAACCCATGGCGTGTGCTGTCACCCGAGCTCGGGCAGCTAAAGTGTCACAGCCTAGTCCTCCGTCTTCAGACCAGCAGAGGAACGATCAACAGGAGGAGGCTAAAGCTGGAGTTGGTTTTAAGAGTTTGGACTCGGCGGCTCTCCTGGGTGATTCAGTATTAGCACCATTACTTAGTTCTGGAGTAGCCCCTGGGCCTGTCATCGAGAGTGACGAGGCTGGGCATGACGAGTCTCCACGACAGCAACGTTATGAACATCGAGAGAGACAGAGGGAGCAGCTCAGTATCGGGGAGGGTCATGCATTGCTCCGGGAGCAGTTAGATCGCTTGGCACCCTCAGATATACGTCGGTTGCAGCTGGAGGACCCTGAGCTCCAAACGTGTGCTAATGGAGCTGTGGAGCTCGACGAGGACGGTGATGCACAGCCGGGAGATTTTTTTTATTTAGATGGCATCCTGTATCGGCGTTTTCAAGACCCTAACCGTAGCTGGAAGATGGGGTCCGGGGTAGTGGACCAGTTGATGGTGCCGCGGGAGTGCAGGGATAGCCTACTGAGTTTGGCGCATGACACACCGCTGGCAGGACATTTGGGGGTAAGAAAAACGGTGGCGGCTTTGGGGAAGTTGTTTTGGTGGCCGGGGATGAAGTCTCATGTGCAGTCCTGGATAAACTCATGTGATATTTGTCAACGGGTCGGGAAACCAAACCAAGTTATTCCTAAAGCTCCGTTGCACCCTATTCCTGTAATTGGGCCACCTTTTAGTAAGATTGTTGTTGACATGGTTGGTCCCCTCCCTCCCACAAAGGCTGGTAATAAATTTTTGTTAACCATCATGGATGTTGCCACTAGATACCCCGATGCATACCCCATGAAAAACGGCATGGCTAAGACGGTAGTCAGTAACTTGTTGTGGTACTTTTCAAGGTACGGGTACCCGGAGGAGATTCAGTCTGATCAGGGGTCCAATTTCACCTCCAATCTCTTTAAGCAAACAATGCAACAGCATGGAATACGGGCGGTGGTATCGTCAGCGTATCACCCTGAGAGCCAAGGGGTGCTTGAGCGGTGGCATGCCACCCTTAAAAGCATGCTCAGGTGTTATTGTGCTGATAACGGAAGAGATTGGGATCTTGGATTGCCGTATGTACTGTTTGCTGCTCGGGAAGTGCCTGGTGAGAGCCTGGGATTTAGTCCAAACGAGCTGATTTTTGGACACCGAGTCAGGGGCCCCCTTAATATGCTGCGGGAAATTTGGGAAGGAACTGTGCCGCCTTGTTCCTTGTTGAAGTATGTGTTTGAAAGCCGTGAGCGCATGCTTAAGAGTCTGGAGATGGCAGGTCGGAATTTAACAGGGTCACAAGCTTTAATGAAGGACAGGTATGATCGCAAAGTGAAGCTCCGGGAGTTCATTGTGGGACAGGAGGTGTTGATTTTGTTGCCTTTGGTGGGTAACCCCTTGTCGGCGAAGTATACTGGACCCTATAAAATTGTGGAGAAAATTTCGGACCTAGATTACCTTGTTGCCACTCCAGACAGGAGGAAGAAGAATCAGTTATGTCACGTGAACCTGATAAAAGAGTATGTGAGGCGCCCCTCTGAGCCTCTCACTGTCCCTGTGTTGGCTTGTTGCGGCCGTGGTGGAGAAGGAGAGGGGGACAGTCAAGCTTCAGAGGAGGATAGCTGGGATCACCATGTTTCAGCGGATCAGTGGGCGGGGAACTCGAGCCTAAGGGCTGACGAGGCTATAGCCCATTTGCCTGAGCCGCAATTTGAAGCTATCCGTCAGTTGCTCGGTTTATACCCCACTGTATTCGCTGAACATCCAGGCCTCACTACTCAGGCTATGCATGATGTTGACGTGGGGCACCATCTACCCTTTAAGTCAATCCCATACCGTGTGCCCCCCATAAAACTACCCGCTCTGAGGGATGAGTTGGAGTATATGCTCGGCAGAGGGTTGATAGAGAAAGGTACCGTTAAATGGACTTCCCCCGTAACACTGCAGCCTAAACCAGATGGCAAGGTACGCTTCTGTATTGATTTCCGTAGGCTAAACGGTTTGACTCCAACTAACCCATATCCTCTTCCTCGGGTTGATGATAGTGTTGATAAAATTGGTAATGCTCGGTTTTTGTCTAAAGTTGATTTAGTAAAAGGTTACTGGCAAGTACCTTTGTCCGAGCGCGCTAAAGAGGTATGTGGTTTTGTGGTGGACGGGAGTACTTACCGGTGTTATGTTATGCCCTACGGACTTAAGAATGCACCAGCAACGTGTCAGAACCTGATGAATGAAATTGTCAAGGACATTCCAAATTGCACCGTATACTTGGACGATGTAATCATTTATGATGACGACTTTGAGAGCCATTGTGAGCACCTGGAGACCTTGTTCCGGAAACTTAGTGAAGCAAGTCTGGTAGTAAATTTGGCAAAGTGTGACTTCGTAAAAGCCACTGTGCAGTACCTTGGGTTTGTAGTGGGAAGGGGACAGGTGTGCCCTCCTCAGAACAAGGTACAGGCTATCAATAAATTTCCGCACCCAACCACCAAGAAGCAGATCATGAGATTCTTGGGTATGATAGGCTACTACAGACGCTTTATAAAAGGTTACTCTACGGTGTTGGCACCTCTCACAGATTTGTTATCTAAAGACAAAAAGTTTTTGTGGGCGCCTGAGTGTGAAAAGGCTTTTAATTTAGTGAAGCATTTGCTGTGTACTCACCCGATACTCAGGGCCCCAGACTTTAACAGGCCTTTTCAGCTGGCAACAGATGCTAGTGGTGTAGGGGCTGGTGCCGTCTTGCTACAGACAGACAATGAAGGTGTGGAACACCCAGTAAGTTTCTTTTCTAAGAAGTTCAATGCTGCACAAAAGAACTATTCTACAATAGAAAAGGAATTACTGGCGATTGTGCTGTCACTCAGGCACTTCGAGGTGTATGTTCCAGCCTATGGCCCAGTCGTGGTTATCTACACTGATCATCACCCTTTGAGATTCCTAAATCAATTTCACAATCGCAATATGAGACTGACCCGGTGGTCATTGATGTTGCAGGAGTATAACCTGGACATCCGGCATATTGCGGGATGTGACAATGTGATTGCGGATTGTTTATCGAGGGTAGATGATCAGTCGTAGGCTATCACAGGTGTATGATCCCGAAGAGATTGACACACGGGTAGCCTCCTGCTTTGGTTTGAGTAGTATTTTGCGCTTGGTGCTTGTTGGCTCGCGGTTGTAGCCCAGCGTATTGGGTCGTAAAGCAGGATTGTTGAGCGTTTGGTATAGAAGAAAATAGGCTGCCCTTATAGTGCAGCCGGAAAAAAACATATTAAAATATAAAAAATCATATAAAAACTCTTTCTTTTTGATATAGATAATTGTATAAGTTTGTCATAGCCTATAGTGTTTGAGTAGTCCACGAACTATCAAACGGCTGAGCTGCTGTAAGCTCGCTCTGGGAGCATGATATTATGTCTTTTACTATTGTTGGGAGGAGTTATGAAATGTGAATTTTTTTTTTATAAGATGTGTTTTAGTGATAAACTCAGCGTTGTTTTAGTGCCATGCGGTCGCTGGGTGTGAGGGGTTTGATGGGGTTCTGTATATCAGATTTTAGCTCAGGGTTGAGCAAGTAAAATCTTGGGGGAGGTGTGACGCATGTCGAGTATGAGCATGCTGTACAGAACGCCCAGTCAGGCCCCACTCTCGCTAGGATCGTCAGGGCAGGAACTTTGGCTGTAGTCTGTGTAGAGTTTCCTAACTTAGTTTATGTGAGCCGTTGTACTATAAGTATTATAAATATGTATTTTGTTTTCATCTGAGTCAACGAGTTCTATTTTATATCATTAGTTATAAGTATTGTGTGTGGGACTTATATGTAATGATGAGAGGAGAGAGAGAGAGAGATATTACGTAACGGGGACCAGTGAGTGTGCCACGCGGGCAGATAGGCCTAATTCCCTCCTCCCTCCTCCCTTCCTCCCTTTCAGCGCGTGGGAAGTTCTTTGTCGATCCCAGATTGAGAGAGAATATGACGTCATGATTGCCAGTGGGCGGTCCTTAAGTAGTTTGAGATATGCCGCTAGAGGGCCGAGTATAAAAAGAGAGGTTCTTGCCACCATTTCTTCAGAACTCATCAGGCAAAGCGACCTCTCATATCCCTTGCAACTATCCATATTCTTCCGACTGATGTGAACTTTCTCTACTCTCTGAACAGCCTATCTTCTTCTCTTCTCGTCCCTGTTTAACCTCCATGACCCCTTTGGTGCAGATTTAGTCAGCCAAAGTATTATCGCTTGAGTTCTCACGAGATAAGTGCCTGTTAGATAGCCTATTTTTGGAAGGGTTAACTAGAATAGGATTGATTGATGTTTGTTGCACTCGTATATGCATTTCCCTGTGTGCGATTATTCATGTTCCTGTTTTCTGCTGGTTTAGGCAATGCTAGACTGGGATAGGGTTTCTGAGTTGTGATTTCCTATGAGTACTAGGTTGCGGTTGAACCAGTACAATTGCAACGGAGACGTGGAACGCCTAGGTGGTCTTTCTGACTGTGTACCGTGGGAGTTTAGCACTGTGTTGCGAGTGAGGGCTTTTGCCTGTGCCACCCAACACTGTGCTATCTCATTTGCTTGACTTTGAGAGGATCGCCAGGAGAGAACCAGATACTAGTGATCTGGATCTCTCAAGAGAGCATCCCGTCAATTACCGTAATTTGGCCGCACAGTCTTAAGGACCTCGCTAGGCTACGAGCCGCTTGCTCAGCCATTGTCTCTTAACCTTAGATGTCCCAGCTAGACTTTGCTCGACCAGCAGATACAGCATAGTATTGAAGCTTCTCCTTATGTATATTATTGTTTAAGCACTATTGATTTCATGTGTGGCACGCTTAGCTACTTCAGAGATTAGTGGCCCACGAGCACAATCTTAGTAGGCTATTGCCAGTGCATTGTCGGAGTACTTCTTCTTAATGTTTGCCATATCCTATTGCTTATTCTTATTCTTATAATTCTTCTTATGTCAATTTAAAGCCTTTAATTACCAGTGAGTTATTCATTAAATTGCTGTTCAAAATCCGATACTTACTTCTTATGAGTATTCGAGAAGCATCTAACTTATCAGAAGATTCCTTGCTTGATGCTCGAGGACTATTGTTTAACGTAACGTAATAGTGCCGATCCGAAGTAGAGGGTGGAGGACTTCTTAAGTTCTTAGTTCAAGGGTGGATTACTTCGGCTTCGGCCAACACTATTCTTTAGTGTTGTAGTACTTTCTTCTTTGTTTGATTGTTGACCAGACTAGATAACTCCCGTCTAGTTATTAGTCTGTTGTGTGAAACGCTAGTACCGAGTTCTTGTATACCCCGTTATAGCAGATAGAACCCTGGAGGGTAGTGGCGTTTTTTGTTCGGCTGGCAGTACTCTGGGGTTGGGATCGTGTGTTTCCGTTGTGGCAGCGAGCCATACTCGAGTCCTGTGTAAGAGCCCTAGTGTACCCGAGTGCCCGGTCGTAACACTAGTAGGATAAGTAAATTTGCAGACGATACCAAAATGGGGAGAACAATTGATTCAGATAGAGATATAGAGCGCCTCCAAAGGGATCTAGATACCTTACACGAATGGTCAGTAAATTGGCAGATGAAGTTTAACATTGACAAATGCAAGGTATTAAAGATAGGGAAGATGCATACAAATGTTAAATATAAACTAGCTAATGTGGAATTAGAAAACTCGAATTGTGAGAAAGATCTAGGTGTGTTTGTTAGCAATGATTTGAAGCCTAGACAACAGTGTATAAGCGTTCGAAACAAGGCAAACAGGATTCTCGGGTTCATCTCTAGGAGTGTGAGTAACAGAACTGCTGATGTTATCTTAAAACTTTACTTGTCATTAGTGAGACCCCATATGGATTATGCCGTTCAATTTTGGTGTCCTTATTACAGAATGGACATAGATTCATTGGAGAGAGTACAACGTAGAATGACAAAAATGATCCATAATATTAGAAATCTTCCGTATAAAGAAAGGTTGAAGAAATTAGGCTTACATTCGTTAGAGAGACGCAGAGTTAGAGGGGATATGATAGAGGTGTTCAAGTGGGTTAGTGGGATTAACAAAGGGAACATGACAAATGTACTAAAGCTCAGTGATAGCGAAAGAACTCGTACCAATGGTTTCAAATTAGATAAATTTCGTTTCAGAAAAGATATAGGCAAATATTGGTTTGGTAACAGAGTTGTAGGTGGGTGGAATGGACTACCAGGTGCTATAGTGGGATTAAAAACGATAGGGAGCTTTAAGATAAAATTGGATAAGCATATGGACGAGAAGGGTTGGGTGTGAAGGGGGATCAGCAGGGTTGGGCCAATCAGCGCTCTGCAGACCCCCGTAATCCTGCGTTAATCTCTAACCGTTTTGGTAAGATGATCCTCAGGGTATTAGAGTGTTGAGCCTATAATTGGGCTTTGTAATTGGGGTTGTGTGGGACAGGGATCTGCCTTGCTTGGGCCAATCGGCTTTCTGCAGACTCCCATTTTCTTATGTTCTTATGTTCTAAGTTAGAAACAGGTCAAGAATGTTGGGCCGATCTCCGATGCGATCCGGGATACGGGTGGGTACTGTATATATATACTGTATATATATTTGAACGAACTTAGAGCACTGGTTAGCAAAGAAAATATAGACATAATAGTGCTAACTGAAACATGGATTAATACAGAAACCAGGCATTTTTTAGCAGAGTTTGATATACCGGGATATAGTTTGTTTAAATATGACCGAACAAGTAAGAGGGGTGGCGGTATAGCAGTGTTTGTCAGGAGTTCATTAAAAAGCTGTACTAAATCAGGTATTAGAGTAAATAATGAAAATGAAAGTGTTTGGGTAGAAGTTAACGAAGGTAGTGAGACTTTAGTTATTGGAGTTATGTATAGACCGCCAAATATGAGTAGAAATGACGGAACATCATTATGGGAGGAAATTAAAATAGCATCAAGGCTTAGCAACGTGTGCATTATGGGGGATTTTAATTTCCCTAATATAGATTGGCAGCAACAAATAGGCGACACTGATTCAAAGGAGTTTATTGAGGTAGTACAAGATAGTTTTTTATCTCAATTCATAGATACGCCGACTAGAGGTGATAATATTCTCGATTTAGTTTTCAGTAACAATGAACATATGATAAATAGTGTAGAAATCGGGGACCACCTAGGAAATAGTGATCACAATTCTGTGTATTTTAATATACAATGGAAAGGTAATATCAGAGAGAATACAACATTAATACCTGACTTCAGAAAAGCCAATTATGGTGGGTTAAGAGAAGCCCTGTTAGCGGACCCTATGGTCAAAAAATTAAGTCGATCCAGGTGTCCAAATGAGTGTATCCTTTCTCAGGCACCTGTCATCTTAAGTCAAGAGGAGACGTCAAACTTGGTAGATACATACGATAATTTTATCAAGTCAGTATTCAATGCGCAAAATAAATATATCCCCAAAAGAAAATTTAGATCAACACAGAACCAACCCAAATGGATGAATAATAGACTATTAGATCTTCTAGGAAAAAAGAGAGGAATATATAGAAAAATTAAAAAAGGCGAAATTCACCTACTTGCTTACTATCAGAATCTATCACGACAGGTAAAAAAGGATATTAGTAAAGAAAAAAGAAATTATGAAATTAAGGTTGCCAATGATTCAAAAAATAATCCTAAAGCTTTTTACCAACTATATAAATCCAAGGTTAGAGATGTAATTGGTCCCCTTAAAACTTCGATAGGAAAATTGACAGAAAGTGATTTAGAAATGTGCAGTACATTAAATAGTCAATTTCTTTCCGTTTTCACTAATGAAAATTTGGCACAGTTTCCAGAAGTCCGTAAGGTATACAGCGATAGTATAGATAGTATAGATAATAGGTTAAGTACGGTTACTATAAGTAGAAATGATGTGCTTAAGGAAATTGACAGACTGAAACCTCATAAATCGCCTGGTCCTGATGAGGTATATGCTAGAGTATTAAAAGAATGCAGAGATGAGTTAAGTTATCCATTAACATTTCTATTTAACAAGTCATTAGAAACAGGTATTGTTCCAGAAGCTTGGAAGCTTGCAAATGTAGTTCCGATCTTCAAAAAAGGTGATAAATCAATAGCATCCAATTACCGTCCCATTAGTCTCACTTCAATCATAGGAAAGCTACTAGAGTCAATTATTGCTAGGAAAATGAGAAACCACTTAGAAACATTTAACTTAATCAATTCTTCTCAGCATGGATTCACTCAGGGACGGTCTTGCCTTACTAATTTGCTTAGTTTTTTCTCAGAGGTATATGAAGCAGTAGATAATGACAAGTCATATGATATTATATATTTAGATTTCAGTAAAGCTTTCGACAGAGTCCCTCATGAGAGGTTGATGAGAAAGGTTGAGGCACATGGAATAGGTGGGGCGTTGTTAGGATGGATTAGGTCATGGCTAATTGGTAGGAAGCAGAGAGTCAGCATAAATGGTACCAAGTCAGAATGGGGAGCAGTCAAAAGTGGTGTCCCCCAGGGATCGGTATTAGGTCCCCTGTTGTTTCTTATATACATAAATGACCTAGATTTAGGTATAACTAGTAGGATAAGTAAATTCGCAGACGATACTAAAATAGGGAGATCAATTGATTCAGATAGCGATATAGAGTGCCTCCAAAGGGATCTAGATACCTTACATGAATGGTCAGTAAATTGGCAGATGAAGTTTAACATTGACAAATGCAAGGTATTAAAGATAGGGAAGATGCAAACAAATGTTAAATATAAACTAGCTAATTTAGAATTAGAAAATTCAGACTGCGAGAAAGATCTAGGTGTGTTTGTTAGCAATGATTTGAAGCCTAGAAAACAGTGTATAAGCGTTCGTAATAAGGCAAACAGGATTCTCGGGTTCATCTCTAGGAGCGTGAGTAACAGAACTGCTGATGTTATCTTAAAACTTTACTTGTCATTAGTGAGACCCCATATGGATTATGCTGTCCAATTTTGGTGTCCTTATTACAGAATGGACATAGATTCATTGGAGAGAGTACAGCGTAGAATGACAAAAATGATCCATAATATTAGAAATCTTTCGTATGAAGAAAGGTTGAAGAAATTAGGTTTACATTCGTTAGAGAGACGCAGAGTTAGAGGAGATATGATAGAGGTGTTCAAGTGGGTTAGTGGGATTAACAAAGGGGACATGGCAAATGTACTAAAGCTCAGTGATAGCGAAAGAACTCGTACCAATGGTTTCAAATTAGATAAATTTCGTTTCAGAAAAGATATAGGCAAGTATTGGTTTGGTAACAGAGTTGTAGATGGGTGGAATGGACTACCAAGTGCTATAGTGGGATCTAAAACTGTAGGGAGCTTTAAGATAAAATTGGATAAGCATATGGACGAGAAGGGTTGGGTGTGAAGGGGGATCAGCCGGGTTGGGCCAATCAGCGCTCTGCAGACCCCCATAATCCTGCGTTAATCTCTAACCGTTTTGGTAAGATGATCCTCAGGGTATTAGAGTGTGAAGCCTATAATTGGGCTTTGTAATTGAATTGGGGTTGTGTGGGACAGGGATCTGCCTTGCTTAGGCCAATCGGCTTTCTGCAGACTCCCATTTTCTTATGTTCTTATGTTCTTATGTAAAAATGGGAGTCTGCAGAAAGCCGATTGGCCTAAGCAAGGCAGATCCCTGTCCCACACAACCCCAATTACAAAGCCCAATTATTATAGGCTGAACACTCTAATACCCTGAGGATCATCTTACCAAAACGGTTAGAGATTAACGCAGGATTACGGGGTCTGCAGAGCACTGATTGGCCCAACCCTGCTGATCCCCCTTCACACCCAACCCTTCTCGTCCATATGCTTATCCAATTTTATCTTAAAGCTCCCTATCGTTCTTAATCCCACTATATCACTTGGTAGTCCATTCCACTCATCTACAACTCAAACCAATATTTGCCTATATCTTTTCTGAAACGAAATGTATCTAATTTGAAACCATTGGTACGAGTTCTTTCGCTATCACTGAGCTTTAGTACATTTGTCATGTCCCCTTTGTTAATCCCACTAACCCACTTGAACACCTCTATCATATCCCCTCTAACTCTGCGTCTCTCTAACGAATGTAAGCCTAATTTCTTCAACCTTTCTTTATACGGAAGATTTCTAATATTATGGATCATTTTTGTCATTCTACGTTGTACTCTCTCCAATGAATCTATGTCCATTCTGTAATAAGGACACCAAAATTGAACAGCATAATCCATATGGGGTCTCACTGACTGCTCCCAATTCTGACTTCCTACCATTTATGCTGACTCTCTGCTTCCTACCAATTAGCCATGACCTAATCCATCCCAACAACGCCCCACCTATTCCATGCGCCTCAACCTTTCTCATCAATCTCTCATGGGGGACTCTGTCGAAAGCTTTACTGAAATCTAAATATATTATATCATATGACTTGTCATTATCTACTGCTTCATATACCTCTGAGAAAAAACTAAGCAAATTAGTAAGGCAAGAACGTCCCTGAGTGAATCCATGCTGAGAAGAATTTATTAAATTAAATGTATCTAAGTGGTTTCTAATTTTACTAGCAATAATTGACTCTAGTAGCTTTCCTATGATTGATGTAAGACTAATGGGACGGTAATTGGATGCTATTGATTTGTCACCTTTTTTGAAGATCGGAACTACGTTTGCAAGCTTCCAAGCTTCTGGAACTATACCTGTCTCCAATGACTTGTTAAATAAAAATGTTAATGGGTAACTTAACTCATCCCTACATTCTTTTAATACTCTAGCATATACCTCATCAGGACCAGGCGATTTATGAGGTTTCAGTCTCTCAATTTCCTTAAGCACATCATTTCTACTTATAGTAATCGTACTTAACCTATTTTCTATACTATCGCTATATACCTTACGGACTTCTGGAAACTGTGCCAAATTTTCATTAGTGAAAACGGAAAGAAATTTACTATTTAATGTACTGCACATTTCTAAATAATTTTCTGTAATTTCTCCTATCGAAGTTTTAAGGGGACCAATTACATCTCTAACCTTGGATTTATATAGTTGGTAAAAAGCTTTAGGATTATTTTTTGAGTCATTTGGCAACCTTAATTTCATAATTTCTTTTTTCTTTCCTAATATCCTTTTTTACCTGTCTTGATAGATTCTGATAGTAAGCAAGTAGGTGAATTTTGCCTTTCCTAATTTGTCTATATATTCCTCTCTTTTGTCCTAGAAGATCTAATAGTCTATTATTCATCCATTTGGGTTGGTTCTGTGTTGATCTAAATTTTCTTTTGGGGATGTATTTATTTTGTGTATTGAATACTGACTCGATAAAATTATCGTATGTAACTACCAAGGTTGACGTCTCTTCCTGACTTAAGATGACAGGTGCCTGAGAAGGGGTACACTCATTTGGACACCTGGATCGACTTAATTTTTTGACCATAGGGTCGGCTAATAGGGCTCTTCTTAACCCACCATAATTGGCTTTTCTGAAGTCAGGTACAGTATTAATGTTGTATTCTCTCTGGTATTACCTTTCCATTGTATATTAAAATACACAGAATTGTGGTCACTATTTCCTAGGTGGTCCCCTATCTCTACATTATTTACCATATGTTCATTGTTACTGAAAACTAAATCGAGAATATTATTACCTCTAGTCGGCGTATCTATGAATTGCAATAGAAAACTATCTTGTACTACCTCTATAAACTCCTCAGAATCAGAGTCTCCTATTTGATGCTGCCAATCTATATTCGGAAAATTAAAATCCCCCATAATGCACACATTGCTAAACCTTGATGCCATTTTAATTTCCTCCCATAATGACGTTCCGTCATTTCTACTCATATTTGGCGGTCTATACATAACTCCAATAACTATGGTCTCACTACCTTCGTTAACCTCTACCCAAACACTTTCATTATCGTTATTTAGTCTAATACCTGATTTAATACAGCTTTTTAATGAACTCCTGACAAACACTGCTATACCGCCACCCCTCTTACTTGTTCGGTCATATTTAAACAAACTATATCCTGGTATATCAAATTCTGCTAAAAAATGCCTGGTTTCTGTATTAATCCACGTTTCAGTTAGCGCTATTATGTCTATATTTTCTTTGCTAGCAAGGGCTCTAAGTTCGTTCATTTTGTTACATAGAGTCCTACAGTTTGTGTAATATACTCTCAATTTACTTCTTTTCTTTATACCTAATTTACCTTTATTTCTAACATATCCATCTTCCGTTGCACCATCACTACTATCATTTGCATTATAGTCATCATTTTTAGCATGAGACTGAATATCCTTATCGCTTTCGCCTGACGCTAAAATTGTTCCATTTAACCTCTCATTTACACTCTCTATATTTATCTTGTTCGCTCTGTAAGGCAGAGATGAACTGATTATACACACTATTTACATTTTCAGTTAGTGTCTAACTATCTCAGCTGTGTGACCCACCTGGCCCTGACCTCACTGTTCTGCTGGAACTAATTGGCTTACTTGGCCTAAATCTCCTGCCTCGCCCTTTAATTCTGAGTGACCTTTTTAATCCCCTACAACTTGCCTTTCTAAAGTCAGGGATAAGAACCTTATTTTCCTTTAGCGTATCATTTATTTTCTATAGATAAATATATTGATTTATGGTCACTGTTCCCTAGCTGGTCGCCCACTTCTAAATCTTTTATCCAATTTTGTCTGTTGCTAAGAACTATGTCCAGAATATTATGTCCTCTAGTTGGCAAATTTACAAATTGAAAGAGAAAGTTGTCTAGTACTACTTCAGGATAATCTTCGGATTCGTTATTGCTAGTTTGATTAACCTAGTCTATACCTGGAAGATTAAAGTCGCCTAATATGCAAACATTATTATTCTGAGATGCCTTGCTGATTTCTTCCCATAATAATTTGCCTAACTTACGACAAAGACAGGGTGCCCTATAGATGGTTTCCAAAATAATTGTCTCACCTTCCCCGCTAATCTCTACCCACACACTTTCATTATCGCTATTTGTTTTAATATCTGATCTAAGGCAACATTTTAAAGTATCCCTGACATAAAGTGCAACTCCACCTCCCCTTCTGTCTGTTCTGTCGTATTTAAATAAATTGTGTCCTGGCATATGAAATTCTGTTAATAGATGTCTAGTCAGTATTTATCCAGGTTTCTGTAATCGCTACAATGTCTATAGTTTCCTTGCTAACAATTGCCCTAAGCTGATCCATTTGATTACATAAACTTCTACAATTTGTGTAATATACCCTCAACCTATTATTATTTATGTAACTAATGTTCTATTGTTTTTAACTAACTTATTATTTCCTTCGACTTCACTGCAGTCAATGTTATCATAATTACTAACATTTATATGTGACTTGGGTTCTATTACATTCTTAGCTGATGTATCGTTTCTTTCCCTATCCAAACTTATTTTCTGTTTTGCCCACACAGGCTTCATCTTCAGCGAAACCCAGCAAACGTCCTGTCTAATGAGCTATCTAACGTGGAAACCCCTAACCTCCAAAGATGCACCCCATGCCTTACGTACATATTATCTTTACCATAGAATTTGGTTCAGTTGTCTTTTTTTTTCTTTCTATGTGATTGAGGGAGGCAAAAGGCATAACTGCCTATAGCGAGTGCCTCCCCCATAGTTGAAAGAGTGACAGGGCCAAAATCAAGGGACGTTCGAGCCAAAGTGCCTGGACACACGGAGTTTGAAGCAATTTAAGTCATAGGAAGAGGGAAAGACTGATTCTGGGAGAGAGTTCCAGAGCTCAGATGTTGAGTAGAAGAAAGTTTGAGAGTAACGTTTCACTCTTGGGTTGGAGAGTTGCACAGAGTAGGGGTGGGATTGAGTTGCAAGACGGGTACCACGTGCCCTACGTAAAGGAGGTGGTATGCACTGGGATAGCTCTGAGGAACACTGATTATTATAGTAGCGATAGAATAGCGAGAGAGATGCAACATTGCGGCGGAGAGAGAGAGATTGCAGAGAGTTGGTGAGTGGACGGGAGTTAATGATACGAAAGGCCTTCCTTTCAACTTTGTCTAGGAGAGCGGTGTGAGAGGAACCTCCCCACACATGTGAACAATACTCAATACAAGGGCGCACTATGCCCCTGTACAGAGCAAGAAGCTGTGCAGGGGAAAAGAACCCCCTAAGGCGGTTGAGCACACCCAGCTTCTGGGAGGCTGCCTTAGCAAGACTGGTAATATGGTCCTTCCAAATGAGAGCAGAAGAAAAAGAGACACCAAGAATATTGAGAGAAGATGAAGGGTTGATTTTTGTATTGTTGAAGAATAAGGGATAGTCCGCTGGGAGATCCTGACGGGTAGATAGATGGAGAAATTGGGTTTTGGAAGCATTAAAGTTAACAAGGTTTTCTCTGCCCCAATTGGAAATAGTATTTAGATCAGAATTTAAGAGTTCTATGGCTTCATTACGTTTGTCGTTGAGGGATTGCTGGCTGGGGCGTTCTGAAAAACTAATGGAGTAGTGTAAGGTTGAGTCGTCTGCGTATGAATGGATGGGAATTAAGGTACAGTTAAGGAGATCATTTATAAAAATTAGAAAGAGAATAGGAGATAGGACAGAGCCCTGAGGAACACCGGAGTTTATAGGGTGAGGAAGTGAACAATGGCCGTCCACAACCGCAGCTATGGAACGGCCGGAAAGGAAATTAGAGACAAAGGCACAGATGGAGGGATAGAAACCGAAGGAGGGTAGTTTAGAAATTAAAGATTTATGCCAGACTCTATCGAAGGCTTTCGATATGTCTAGTGCAATAGAAAAAGTCTCACCGAAGTCCCGAAAGGAGGATGACCAAGAGTTAGTAAGATATGAAAGAAGATCACCAGTAGAGCGACCCTTAAGGAAGCCATACTGGCGATCTGAGAGCAGATTATGAGAAGAGAAATGCTTAAGAAATTTGGAAGCAAGAATAGTTTCAAAAACTTTAGAAAGACAAGAGATAAGAGCAATTGGACGATAGTTGGAGGGTTGAGAGCGGTCACCCTTCTTTGGGACAGGTTGAATGTGAGCAAACTTCCAGCATGAAGGGAAGACGTTAGAGGATAGACAGAGACGAAAGAGTTTGCCTAGGCAGGGAGTCAGCACGGAAGCACAGTTTTTGAGAACAACAGGAGGAACACCGTCCGGACCGTACGCCTTATTAGTGTTAAGCCCAGAGAGGGTAGAAAGTACATCTTTAGAAGAGATTAGGATATTAGGCATAAGTAAGAGAGAGGAGGGCGGAGAGGGAGGAATAGCATGAATGGTATTGCTGTTGGGTGGGGTGTGAGGGGGATCAGTCAGGTGTGGGGGAAGCTTGTCTGTCTGCCTGGTGCCGGGGTTGGGAAGGTGTTAGAGGAAATTGATTACATCATGAAAGATATTGGAGATAGCCCCATTATCTGTCTCAGTACAGGGAGCAATGATGTTGGTAAAGGTAGGACGGAAGTACTGCTTCGGCAGTACAGGGAGGTGTTAGATAAAGTTAGGAGGAAGGGAGGCATACCTGTAGTACACAGTATCTTGCCACGGAGAGGGGTCAGCAAGGAATGGTCATCTAGGGCAATTGGTATCAATTGTCGGCTGGAAAAATACTGCAATGCAAATGCAATACCATTCCTTGATAACTGGACCCGTTTCTATGGTAAAAATCAGTTGTACGCACAGGACGGGGTTCATCTTTCTCGGCTAGGGGTGGCAAATTTAGCTAGGTCAATAGATAGGATTGTCGCGGGGTTTCGCTGAAAATAAAGCCTGAGAATATGAGTAAGAATAATTGTCTAGATAGGGTAAATTGCCGTACTGGTACATCAGATAGGAATAGAAAATATCAGTCACAGGATTTTAATTGTACTGCTAGTAGAAATATTGAAGGTGTAACAGAAGATGGGAATTCAGTTAGAAATAAAGGTAAATCCGATACCAGTAAAATAAATTCATTGCGATTATATTATACAAACTGTAGGAGTTTATGTAACAAAATGGATGAACTTAGAGCACTTGTTAGCAACGAAAATATAGACATTATAGCACTGACTGAAACATGGATTAATACAGAATCAAGACATTTTTTAGCAGAATTCCATATACCAGGATATAGTTTGTTTAAACGCGACCGAACAAGTAGGAGGGGCGGCGGAATAGCAGTGTTTGTCAGGAGTTCTTTAAAAACCTGTATTAAATCAGGTATTAGACTAAATACTGATAACGAAAGTGTTTGGGTTGAGGTTAGCGAAGGTAGTGAGACCATAATTATTGGAGTTATTTATAGACTACCAAATATGAGTAGAAACGAAGGTACAGCTTTATGGCAGGAAGTGAAAATAGCATCAAGGTTTAGCAATGTGTGTATTATGGGGGATTTTAATTTTCCGAATATTGATTGGCAGCATCAAATCGGCGACTCAGATTCAAAAGAGTTTATTGAGGCGGTACAGGATAGTTTTGTATTTCAATTCATAGACTCGCCTACTAGAGGTAATAATATCCTCGATTTAGTTCTCAGTAATAATGAACAAATGATAAATAATGTAGAGATAGGAGACCAACTAGGAAATAGTGATCATAAATCAATTTATTTTAACATACAATGGACAGGAAAGGCTAAAGAGAATACGACACTTATCCCAGCTTTCAGAAAAGCCAATTATGGTGGATTAAGACGAGCCTTAAGAGTCGATCCTATGGTTAAACTATTAAGTGGACCCAGGTGCGCTAATGAACATACTCTCTCTCAGATACCTGTCTTAACTCAGGATAATTTGACAGCTACATATAATCATTTTATTTCTTCACTCCACAATGCGCAAAATAAATATATCCCCAAAAGAAAATTTAGATCAACACAGAACCAACCCAAATGGATGAATAATAGACTATTAGACCTTCTAGGAAAAAAGAGAGGAATATATCGAAAAATTAAGAAAGGCGAAATTCACCTACTTGCTTACTATCAGAATCTATCAAGAGAGGTTAAAAAATATATAAGGACAGACAAAAGAAATTATGAAATCAGGATAGCCAATGACTCAAAAAATAACCCTAAGGCTTTTTACCAGCTATATAAATCTAAAGTTAGAGATAAAATGGGCCCCCTTAAAACTTCGATAGGAGAAATGACAGAAAATGATTTAGAAATGTGCAGTACATTAAATAGTCAGTTTCTATCCGTTTTAAGAACATAAGAACATAAGAACATAAGAAAATGGGAGTCTGCAGAAAGCCGATTGGCCTAAGCAAGGCAGATCCCTGTCCCACACAACCCCAATTCAATTACAAAGCCCAATTATAGGCTTCACACTCTAATACCCTGAGGATCATCTTACCAAAACGGTTAGAGATTAACGCAGGATTATGGGGGTATGCAGAGTGGTGATTGGCCCAACCCGGCTGATCCCCCTTCACACCCAACCCTTCTCGTCCATATGCTTATCCAATTTTATCTTAAAGCTCCCTACAGTTTTAGATCCCACTATAGCACTTGGTAGTCCATTCCACCCATCTACAACTCTGTTACCAAACCAATACTTGCCTATAACTTTTCTGAAACGAAATTTATCTAATTTGAAACCATTGGTACGAGTTCTTTCGCTATCACTGAGCTTTAGTACATTTGCCATGTCCCCTTTGTTAATCCCACTAACCCACTTGAACACCTCTATCATATCCCCTCTAACTCTGCGTCTCTCTAACGAATGTAAACCTAATTTCTTCAACCTTTCTTCATACAAAAGATTTCTAATATTATGGATCATTTTTGTCATTCTACGCTGTACTCTCTCCAATGAATCTATGTCCATTCTGTAATAAGGACACCAAAATTGGACAGCATAATCCATATGGGGTCTCACTAATGACAAGTAAAGTTTTAAGATAACATCAGCAGTTCTGTTACTCACACTCCTAGAGATGAACCCGAGAATCCTGTTTGCCTTATTACGAACGCTTATACACGGTGTTCTAGGCTTCAAATCATTGCTAACAAACACACCTAGATCTTTCTCGAAGTCTGAATTTTCTAATTCTAAATTAGCTAGTTTATATTTAACATTTGTTTGCATCTTCCCTATCTTTAATACCTTGCATTTTTCAAGGTTAAACTTCATCTGCCAATTTACTGACCATTCATGTAAGGTATCTAGATCCCTTTGGAGGCACTCTATATCGCTATCTGAATCAATTGATCTCCCTATTTTAGTATCGTCTGCGAATTTACTTATCCTACTAGTTATACCTAAATCTAGGTCATTTATGTATATAAGAAACAACAGGGGACCTAATACCGATCCCTGGGGGACACCACTTTTGACTGCTCCCCATTCTGACTTGGTACCATTTATGCTGACTCTCTGCTTCCTACCAATTAGCCATGACCTAATCCATCCTAACAACGCCCCACCTATTCCATGTGCCTCAACCTTTCTCATCAATCTCTCATGAGGGACTCTGTCGAAAGCTTTACTGCAATCTAAATATATAATATCATATGACTTGTCATTATCTACTGCTTCATATACCTCTTAGAAAAAACTAAGCAAATTAGTAAGGCAAGACCGTCCATGAGTGAATCCATGCTGAGAAAAATTGATTAAGTTAAATGTTTCTAAGTGGTTTCTCATTTTCCTAGCAATAATTGACTCTAGTAGCTTTCCTATGATTGAAGTGAGACTAATGGGACGGTAATTGGATGCTATTGAGTTATCACCTTTTTTGAAGATCGGAACTACATTTGCAAGCTTCCAAGCTTCTGGAACTATACCTGTTTCTAATGACTTGTTAAATAGAAATGTTAATGGGTAACTTAACTCATCTCTGCATTCTTTTAATACTCTAGCATATACCTCATCAGGACCAGGCGATTTATGAGGTTTCAGTCTGTCAATTTCCTTAAGCACATCATTTCTACTTATAGTAACCGTACTTAACCTATTATCTATACTATCGCTGTATACCTTACGGACTTCTGGAAACTGTGCCAAATTTTCATTAGTGAAAACGGAAAGAAATTGACTATTTAATGTACTGCACATTTCTAAATAACTTTCTGTCAATTCTCCTATCGAAGTTTTAAGGGGACCAATTACATCTCTAACCTTGGATTTATATAGTTGGTAAAAAGCTTTAGGATTATTTGTTGAGTCATTGGCAACCTTAATTTCATAATTTCTTTTTTCTTTCCTAATATCCTTTTTTACCTGTCTTGATAGATTCTGATAGTAAGCAAGTAGGTGAATTTCGCCTTTTCTAATTTTTCTATATATTCCTCTCTTTTTTCCTAGAAGATCTAATAGTCTATTATTCATCCATTTGGGTTGGTTCTGTGTTGATCTAAATTTTCTTTTGGGGATATATTTATTTTGCGCATTGAATACTGACTTGATAAAATTATCGTATGTATCTACCAAGTTTGACGTCTCTTCCTGACTTAAGATGACAGGTGCCTGAGAAAGGATACACTCATTTGGACACCTGGATAGACTTAATTTTTTGACCATAGGGTCCGCTAACAGGGCTTCTCTTAACCCACCATAATTGGCTTTTCTGAAGTCGGGTATTAATGTTGTATTCTCTCTGATATTACCTTTCCATTGTATATTAAAATACACAGAATTGTGATCACTATTTCCTAGGTGGTCCCCGATTTCTACACTATTTATCATATGTTCATTGTTACTGAAAACTAAATCGAGAATATTATCACCTCTAGTCGGCGTATCTATGAATTGAGATAAAAAAACATCTTGTACTACCTCAATAAACTCCTTTGAATCAGAGTCGCCTATTTGTTGCTGCCAATCTATATTAGGGAAATTAAAATCCCCCATAATGCACACGTTGCTAAGCCTTGATGCTATTTTAATTTCCTCCCATAATGATGTTCCGTCAGTTCTACTCATATTTGGCGGTCTATACATAACTCCAATACCTAAAGTCTCACTACCTTCGTTAACTTCTACCCAAACACTTTCATTTTCATTATTTACTCTAATACCTGATTTAGTACAGCTTTTTAATGAACTCCTGACAAACACTGCTATACCGCCGCCCCTCCTACTTGTTCGGTCATATTTAAACAAACTATATCCCGGTATATCAAACTCTGCTAAAAAATGCCTGGTTTCTGTATTAATCTATGTTTCAGTTAGCGCTATTATGTCTATATTTTCTTTGCTAACCAGTGCTCTAAGTTCGTTCATTTTGTTACATAAACTCCTGCAATTTGTATAATAAACCCTCAAACTATTACTTGTATTTGCAACTATTTTTCTATTGTTTTTAACTAATTTATTTTTACCTGTTGAACTACTGGACCTAGACGGAAAATCTATGCTATCAGAATGTTCGTTATTACTATCAATTTCATGTGGCTGGGATTCTATTTTACTTACACACCTATGGTTTATTAACAAAACCCCGCAACAAACTTGTCGAGTGAGCTGGCTAAGGTCGAAACTCCTAGTCGAGAGAGATGTACTCCATCCTGGGCATACAGTTCATCCTTACCGTAGAAGAGGGTCCAGTTATCCAGGAATGGAATAGTATTTGCCTTGCAATACTTCTCCAGCCGGCTATTTACACCAATAGCCCTGGAGGACCATTCCTTCCTTACCCCTCTTCTTGGTAGGATACTGTGTACCACAGGAACTCCACCCTTCTCCTTGATCCTCTCCAACATTTCCTGGTACGTGGTGAGCAACTCCTCAGTCCTGCATTTCCAAATGTCGTTGCTCCCTGCGTTGAGGAAGATGATGGGGTCCTCTCCACTCGCTTCCATGACACCATCTAGCTTTTCTGCCACCTTCTCGACTCCGGCACCAGGCAGACAGACAACTTTACCAACATGTGTGTTAGTAGCCCTACCAAGGTATTTAATCATTGAATCCCCTTCAATTAAAATAGACTTAGCTGTTTTTTGTTGCCGACCTGTAGCAGAAGTAGTAGCAGCAGAAGTAGCTGCAGATTTCCTCCCCTCACTAATGAGGTTTTACATAAGAACATAAGAACATAAGAAGATAAGAAAATGGGAGTCTGCAGAAAGCCGATTGGCCTAAGCAAGGCAGATCCCTGTCCCACACAATCCCAATTACAAAGCCCAATTATAGGCTCAACACTCTAATACCCTGAGGATCATCTTACCAAAACGGTTAGAGATTAACGCAGGATTACGGGGGTCTGCAGAGCGCTGATTGGCCCAACCCTGCTGATCCCCCTTCACACCCAACCCTTCTCGTCCATATGCTTATCCAATTTTATCTTAAAGCTCCCTATCGTTTTTAATCCCACTATAGCACCTGGTAGTCCATTCCACCCATCTACAACTCTGTTACCAAACCAATATTTGCCTATATCTTTTCTGAAACGAAATTTATCTAATTTGAAACCATTGGTACGAGTTCTTTCGCTATCACTGAGCTTTAGTACATTTGTCATGTCCCCTTTGTTAATCCCACTAACCCACTTGAACACCTCTATCATATCCCCTCTAACTCTGCGTCTCTCTAACGAATGTAAGCCTAATTTCTTCAACCTTTCTTTATACGGAAGATTTCTAATATTATGGATCATTTTTGTCATTCTACGTTGTACTCTCTCCAATGAATCTATGTCCATTCTGTAATAAGGACACCAAAATTGAACAGCATAATCCATATGGGGTCTCACTAATGACAAGTAAAGTTTTAAGATAACATCAGCAGTTCTGTTACTCACACTCCTTGAGATGAACCCGAGAATCTTGTTTGCCTTGTTTCGAACGCTTATACACTGTTGTCTAGGCTTCAAATCATTGCTAACAAACACACCTAGATCTTTCTCACAATTCGAGTTTTCTAATTCCACATTAGCTAGTTTATATTTAACATTTGTATGCATCTTCCCTATCTTTAATACCTTGCATTTGTCAATGTTAAACTTCATCTGCCAATTTACTGACCATTCGTGTAAGGTATCTAGATCCCTTTGGAGGCACTCTATATCTCTATCTGAATCAATTGTTCTCCCCATTTTGGTATCGTCTGCAAATTTACTTATCCTACTAGTTATACCTAAATCAAGGTCATTTATGTATATAACAAACAACAGGGGACCTAATACAGATCCCTGGGGGACACCACTTTTGACTGCTCCCCATTCTGACTTCGTACCATTTATGCTGACTCTCTGCTTCCTACCAATTAGCCATGACCTAATCCATCCCAACAACGCCCCACCTATTCCATGCGCCTCAACCTTTCTCATCAATCTCTCATGGGGGACTCTGTCGAAAGCTTTACTGAAATCTAAATATATTATATCATATGACTTGTCATTATCTACTGCTTCATATACCTCTGAGAAAAAACTAAGCAAATTAGTAAGGCAAGAACGTCCCTGAGTGAATCCATGCTGAGAAGAATTTATTAAATTAAATGTATCTAAGTGGTTTCTAATTTTACTAGCAATAATTGACTCTAGTAGCTTTCCTATGATTGATGTAAGACTAATGGGACGGTAATTGGATGCTATTGATTTGTCACCTTTTTTGAAGATCGGAACTACGTTTGCAAGCTTCCAAGCTTCTGGAACTATACCTGTCTCCAATGACTTGTTAAATAAAAATGTTAATGGGTAACTTAACTCATCCCTACATTCTTTTAATACTCTAGCATATACCTCATCAGGACCAGGCGATTTATGAGGTTTCAGTCTGTCAATTTCCTTAAGCACATCATTTCTACTTATAGTAACCGTACTTAACCTATTTTCTATACTATCGCTATATACCTTACGGACTTCTGGAAACTGTGCCAAATTTTCATTAGTGAAAACGGAAAGAAATTGACTATTTAATGTACTGCACATTTCTAAATCATTTTCTGTCATTTCTCCTGTCGAAGTTTTAAGGGGACCAATTACATCTCTAACCTTGGATTTATATAGTTGGTAAAAAGCTTTAGGATTATTTTTTGAGTCATTGGCAACCTTAATTTCATAATTTCTTTTTTCTTTCCTAATATCCTTTTTTACCTGTCTTGATAGATTCTGATAGTAAGCAAATAGGTGAATTTCGCCTTTTCTAATTTTTCTATATATTCCTCTCTTTTGTCCTAGAAGATCTAATAGTCTATTATTCATCCATTTGGGTTGGTTCTGTGTTGATCTAAATTTTCTTTTGGGGATGTATTTATTTTGTGCATTGAATACTGACTTGATAAAATTATCGTATGTATCTACCAAGGTTGACGTCTCTTCCTGACTTAAGATGACAGGTGCCTGAGAAGGGGTACACTCATTTGGACACCTGGATCGACTTAATTTTTTGACCATAGGGTCCGCTAATAGGGCTCTTCTTAACCCCCCATAATTGGCTTTTCTAAAGTCAGGTATTAATGTTGTATTCTCTCTGGTATTACCTTTCCATTGTATATTAAAATACACAGAATTGTGGTCACTATTTCCTAGGTGGTCCCCTATCTCTACATTATTTACCATATGTTCATTGTTACTGAAAACTAAATCGAGAATATTATTACCTCTAGTCGGCGTATCTATGAATTGAAATAAAAAACTATCTTGTACTACCTCTATAAACTCCTCAGAATCAGAGTCTCCTATTTGATGCTGCCAATCTATATTCGGAAAATTAAAATCCCCCATAATGCACACATTGCTAAACCTTGATGCCATTTTAATTTCCTCCCATAATGACGTTCCGTCATTTCTACTCATATTTGGCGGTCTATACATAACTCCAATAACTATGGTCTCACTACCTTCGTTAACCTCTACCCAAACACTTTCATTATCGTTATTTAGTCTAATACCTGATTTAATACAGCTTTTTAATGTACTCCTGACAAACACTGCTATACCGCCACCCCTCTTACTTGTTCGGTCATATTTAAACAAACTATATCCTGGTATATCAAATTCTGCTAAAAAATGCCTGGTTTCTGTATTAATCCACGTTTCAGTTAGCGCTATTATGTCTATATTTTCTTTGCTAACAAGGGCTCTAAGTTCGTTCATTTTGTTACATAGACTCATACAGTTTGTGTAATATACTCTCAATTTACTTCTTTTCTTTATACCTAATTTACCTTTGTTTTTAGCGACATTTCCATCTTCCGTTGCACCATCACTACTATCATTTGCATTATAGTCATCATTTTTAGCATGAGACTGAATATCCTTATCGCTTTCGCCTGACGCTATAATTGTTCCATTTAACCTCTCATTTACACTCTCAATATTTCTGTTCAAAACCCCACAACCACCCTATCTAAAGAACTAGCTAATGTAGAAACCCCTAACCGTGAAAGATGAACCCCATCCCTTGCGTACATCCCATCTCTCCCATAGAAACTATCCCAGTTATCAATGAATGGTATTGCTTTTTCTTTGCAATATTTCTCCAAACGGCAATTGACACCAATCGCCCTGGATGTCCATTCCTTGGGAACTCCTCTTCTGGGTAGGATACAATGTACTACAGGGATCCCTCCCTTCATCCTAACTTTATCTAACACATCCCGATACTGCTGCAGCAGTTCCTCACTTCTACCCTTACCAACATCGTTACTCCCGGCACTGAGACAGATAATGGGGTTATCTCCACTATCTTCCAAGATGTGGTCCATCTTCTCTAAAACCCTCCCAACTCCATGGCCAGGCAGACACACAACCTTCCTAAGTTTAGTGCGGGTAGCCCTAACTAAATGTCTTACCATGGAGTCGCCCACAATCGACACAGACTTACCTTTCCCTCGGGAGGATCCAGCAGCTGCAGTTGGAGAACCCCCGGTGGTGGCAGAAGCTCCCTTGGTGGTGGTGGTGGTGGTGGGGGTAGTGGTGGTGGTAGGTAGCACAGCGTCAGAGGTTGGAGCTGAGTCGGCGGCAGGCACTTCGGTTATCCCTCCCTTATCCTGACTATCTTTTCCCTCACATTCGTCTCGCAAAGGGGAGAATGTATTTGTCACACTCATACCTATTCTACTATCCTGCTTCTTGAGTGTGACTTTCCCACCCGTATTTTTAACAACCTGCCATGAATACAATTTTTCATCAACTTCCTCCCTTTTCCCCTTACTTGACTTTATTTCCTCTTGGCTAAGCTTGAAAGCTAGATTTTCGTCTTTAATCAAATCCACTTCCCTCTGAAGTTTAACATTAACCTCCCTTAGAGCCAAGACCTCTTCCTTCACCACAACCATCTCCTCTCTTACCTGGAGAATAAGATGATGCAGATCAGTTAGAGACTCGCACTCCATACCTGCCATGATCCCAATAAGCTTAGCGAGGAGCAAGAAACTAAGTACAGAAAAACAAAAACAAGTAAACTAACAGCTAAAAACTGAGCTATAACACTTTTATATAACACGAGTGCACTGCCCCCAAACACAGGTAGGTGTAATGGTCACTAAAGGTCACTGGTAAGTGGTCCGGGCAGGAGCTCAGATTAACACAACCTTCTCCTTCACTGACTGAACTAGTTTTCACTAATGAAAATTTGGCACAGATTCCAGAAGTCCGTAAGGTATATAGCGATAGTATAGAAAATAGGTTAAGTACGGTTACTATAAGTAGAAATTATGTGCTTAAGGAAATTGACAGACTGAAACCTCAGAAATCGCCTGGTCCTGATGAGGTATATGCCAGAGTATTAAAAGAATGCAGAGATGAGTTAAGTTACCCATTAACATTTATTTTTAACAATTCATTAGAAACAGGTATAGTTCTAGAAGCTTTGAAGCTTGCAAATGTAGTTCCGATTTTCAAAAAGGTGATAAATCAATAGCATCCAATTACCGTCCCATTAGTCTCACTTCAATCATAGGAAAGCTACTAGAGTCAATTATTGCTAGGAAAATGAGAAACCACTTAGAAACATTTAACTTAATCAATTCTTCTCAGCATGGATTCACTCAGGGACGTTCTTGCCTTACTAATTTGCTTAGTTTTTTCTCAGAGGTATATGAAGCAGTAGATAATGACAAGGCATACGATATTATATATTTAGATTTCAGTAAAGCTTTCGACAGAGTCCCTCATGAGAGATTGATGAGAAAGGTTGAGGCACATGGAATAGGTGGGGCGTTGTTGGGATGGATTAGGTCATGGCTAATTGGTAGGAAACAGAGAGTCAGCATAAATGGTACCAAGTCAGAGTGGGGAGCAGTCAAAAGTGGTGTCCCCCAGGGATCGGTATTAGGTCCCCTGTTGTTTCTTATATACATTCCAGCCTATTCCACCCATCTACAACTGTTACCAAACCAATATTTGCCTATATCTTTTCTGAAACGAAATTTATCTAATTTGAAACCATTGGTACGAGTTATTTCGCTATCACTGAGCTTTAGTACGTTTTTCATGTCTCTTTTATTAATTCCACTAACCCACTTGAACACCTCTATCATATCCCCTCTAACTCTGCGTCTCTTTAACGAATGTAAGCCTAATTTCTTCAACCTTTCTTTATACGGAAGATTTCTAATATTATGGATAATTTTTGTCATTCTACGTTGTACTCTCTCCAATGAATCTATGTCCATGCTGTAATAAGGACACCAAAATTGAACAGCATAATCCATATGGGGTCTCACTAATGACAAGTAAAGTTTTAAGATAACATCAGCAGTTCTGTTACTCACTCCTAGATATGAACCCGAGAATCCCGTTTGCCTTGTTACGAACGCTTATACATTGTTTTCTAGGCTTCAAATCATTGCTAACAAACACACCTAGATCTTTCTCACAGTCTGAGTTTTCTATTATTCTCTCAAGGTCTGTGTCTGAATCTTTCAAGATTGATAAAAAAAAAATCAAGGTACATTCGAATTACAGCCAACTACATATATTTCAATTCCAATCAATGAATTGTCATGCAAAAACATATAAATATACATAAATAGGCAACTGCTTAGATATATTCCCTGTAGAAAACAAAAGCATAGCCTACAGAGAATAGCCTAATTGGAGGTGAGACTATACTATTACTACAGTTCCAACTTTTAGCTAAAAAATCAAAGTATACATTTTTGCCAAATATAACAAGTAAACCTGTTGTGTAAACGTTGAACGAGAGAATCACTGCAAGAATGTTTGCATCACTGTATGCTCTTCTTCACAAGCAGAATCTGCTTGATGGGATAGAGGCTTTCTCAGTTTAGTTATCTGGAGGTACTCAGTGTAACTTCAATAATATCTTCCTTATTTTAAATTTTCTATTATATTCTTTGATGGAACCCATTAAGAACACTTAGCCATTTGGCGGGAAAATAGCCTGTTTGAATAGTAGTTTGTTCGCCACTGTTCTTGTTTTGAGAAAACAGCCTTTCAGCACAACCTAAGGAGTGCAGCAGTGCAAGTAGTCCACACAATAGATATGAGAATAATCCAAATTTTGGCTGATCATTCCCATCATTAAAAGATTTATGTTTGGCCGAAATTTCTGATATTTCAAGGGTGACAATGAGTTCAAATGTATATTTTGCACAAGGTATTGCCTGCCAAATTGCTTGGTAAATTAAGTAACCTTTACTTTAGTTACTTCAACCTCTGCAGTTGTCTTTGAGTTAGCTGTGGGCAGAAAACTAATTTTGGAGATATAATTATAAGAGTGAGAGCACTCTATTTCTTATTGCTAATCTGGCAACCTCTGCGTCATATGAGCGTGAAAGGGTTAATAAGTATCATGAAGAAGAGTAAATAAAATGTAAACTAACAAAATAACACGTAGTAAATATATATATATATATATATATATATATATATATATATATATATATATATATATATATATATATATAGAGAGAGAGAGAGAGAGAGAGAAAGAAAGAGAGTTAGAGTTGGAGAGTTTATTTACATGCAGAAAGGTCATTCATAATAATTAGGGCAAACATCGTGACCACTAACCTGTAAATCAAAAATATGACTTACGTAATCGAGCTTATATTTGAACCATATGGGTAGAGTTAGTCCATAAATAAGTGTAGTAATGTACAGCCCATTTGCTCTAGTCCTTTTTTAGTTACAGAGGTTAGGGGTTATGATTGCTGGCCTTCCTATAATGAATAAGGTGTAATTATCACGCAGGGCACCTCTGTAAGCTCCCCCTGCCCCCACCCCCTCCACCCATCTCATTACTTTACCATCTATACATTCCTTGAGACCATTTCCAATCCCTGCCACGATATTCTACTATTCACTTCTAACTGTTTTAATGTAAGGCATATTACCGGTGGGAGCGGAGATAAGGGAGAGAGAGTCTTCAACTTTGCTATCCTTTCCTTCCACTTTCTCTTACTCTCAGGGTTGCTATCTCCTGGACACCTTGCAGGAATCGTAAGATCTGTGTGGCCAGTGTATCTCTGAACTATCTATCTATCTATCTATCTATATGCTCAGGCCCAATCCCCATTTTGGGGGTAGCCGACTCAAGACAGAGCAAGAACAGGGAAAACACAAAAACAACATAAAACAAAAAATAAACACAGATAAAAAACACAAACTCTCACACATCCAGGTCACCCAGGAGAAGACCCAGAGACCAGGGTTACCAAAGGTCGCTCCAGCACTCCCCCGGCCCCTATCTCTGAACACTATGTTAAATCCTCTCTCCTCTCGGACGTATTATTTATAGCACCTGATCTGAAGTGGGATAGTATTATAAACCCTGTGGCTGGTTATCAGTGTAATGAAGCCAAAACACAGGAACGCCTCTCTCTATTTATAGCACCTGATCTCTTTGAAGTGGGATAGTATTATAAACCCTGTGGCTGGTTATCAGTGTAATGAAGCCAAAACACAGGAACGCCTCTCTCTATTTTAGTTCTGGAATCTACAATAATAGTCATTACTCTGCCTCCAAAGTACCCTAACCTTTGATGCTTTAAGAATGACGTGGTAGTTGGGAAGAAAGAGGGCGCGAGGGAGGGATGGAAGGAGGGAGGGAGGGAGAGATAAACAAATTATGAGTATACGACAGAGGAAGGAAAGGCGCAGGTGATATTGGTGACAAGAAGGGGAGAGAGAGAGAGAGAGAGAGGGGGGGGGGGGGGTCAGGTCCATATCCACCAGGGGGTATACTGTAACTATAGACTCCGACTATAGAGGGTCATTTGTCGCCCCTCTGTCTGGGTGGGAGATAAACAGCCTTAAGGAGTTAGTGTTTTTTTATTTGTTTTTCTATTTATTTATTTATATATGTCATAGTTTCCTCGCTAGACATCCATCAAGCTTTAACAAAACACCCGCCTTGACCCCTATTCAAGATGAATGTACCAGCCGAAAGCCGATTCCTCCAAGAATTACAGGCTCGCTATCGTTCGCCAGGACAAAATCGTAACCTTAATGGCACAAACGGTGTTACTATTGATAATATTCACAAAGAAATGGGGCGAAAGGTCTTAAAATCGCCAAACTAATGGACCGAACGTCTTAAAATTTGAAAATAAATGTGGCTAAACATGAGAGAGAAGTGGTGGACCAGAAAAATACCCTTAACACTGCATTGTGTTTCCTCTTCAATCGCAACGTTGAATCGTACAAAATAAAAAAATAATAGTAATAATAATTATAATACTAATACCCATTTTGTTTGGTTGATGGTAAGGCTGTACAGTTGGCCACATAAGCTCTGTTCCTCTACGTGATCTTCTACATGGAAATATAATACGCATGGTTGCATTACTATATATAGTCTGTTTCTTTCCAGCCGATGGTAAACTGCAATACCCTCTCCTTATTTACTCAGCTATTACGAAGATATTTTAGTGAAATGCATTGTAAATTGTAAAAAACTTGGCACATTTAGGCTGCAGAGACGCAGTAGTTGCATAGTTGTCCAGTAACTATCGAGAAATCAGCCACAGGGGAGTTCAAATTACCATCAGCTGGAAACCAAACAAAGAACAGACTATAGTGTAGTTTCTTATGCAGTGGTTAAGGGAAGATGGGTGGTTTTTCTGGACCCCCTTCTTCCTCATGTTCAGCCCCGCTAGTTTTCAAATTTGATAACGTTCAGTTCATTAGTTTGGCGATTTGAAGACCTTTTGCCCCATTCGTTGTGAATATTAATACTTTTCGTGCCATTTAGGTGTCAATTTTTTGCTGGCGAGCGATAGCGAGCCTGTTATATAGGGTGACCCGGCCTTTGGCCGGGACATTATTTTATCGAAAAATGTACAAATTTATCTTGAAGGTTCTTGGGGTATATTTTTAAAGCTTGATGGAGTTCTAGGGAGGAAAGTAAAAAGGATGATAAAATGATATATAAATGAGCAAATAAATACGCCAAACTCATAGTATTAGTTAACTGATAATTAATAGTAACCACACTTGCATCTCATTCATACTATTGTACTTTCATACATAGGATCACAACGAGGAACATAACTTATGTGGCCAACTGTACACTCGGGGTCAGGAATATCTGGACAATTTTCGGGAGATGCAATTATGGAACGCTGGCGAACTATTTTGATAAACTGATTGAGCCATTCAGATCAAATTACTGAGATTCACAAGTTAAGGAGGGATTTTTGGTCCTCCTTCTCCCTCATGTTTAGTCCCATTATTGTTACATGTTTTAAGACGTTCGTCCGTCTTAAGATCCAAGGCCTAAAAAAAATAAAAAAAATAAAACACCCCTCTGGCACTGAAAACAAAGCAATTTGTGTTTAGGTGAGATAATTCCCCTCCATTACTTGCTACCACTCCCACATATGTGTCCCCCCCCCCCTTTCCGCTTCCCCCCCCCTTTTCCCCCCTCCTCGATTATCAGGTATTTTCTATATCATTACCGATATTTATCGAGTATTTTCATGCGAGGACGGGTGGGAGAGAGAGGGGTGGTGGAGGAGTGTATCTCCGACCCTCCAAGCCAGTCTGAGAGCTTCCCAGCCTTCTCTTGTATCTCAGTACCATCCGAGACAAGAGAGAGGGAGGGTGTTTGTCTCTCACCGCTCAAGGTCAGATTACGACCGCGGTGCTAACATATACAATTTTCACCAGCCAATTGCTGTTACCACTTGTTTTATTGTTTTCCAATGTTCATATTAAAAGTAAAATAGGCGCATATGGATAAGTATTAATTATACAGTATACTGTATATGGCCAATTTACGATTTTAGTCAGGAATGAATAAGAATACCTTCGCATGGCGGGCACTTTCAAATACCATAGCTGTGCAGCTTAGAGGTTAAGCAACATTAGGACCTTTCTTGCAATCAGGTATCATTTTTCTTCCTGGAGAGCGATAGCTAGCCTGTAATTTAGGAGAAAACGGCCTTCAGTCGGCACATTATTCTATCGAAAATGTCCCAATAACCTGCAAGGAGTCGGATCAGATAGTGTACATTAAACTGGGCCACAGCACACAGGGACATAGTTGCTGGGTGGGGAAGAAAGAGTGGGTTTTTTATAGATGGTCTTCGTGGCTACGAGTTTACTCTATGTATGTGTTTAACCTGTTTATATTGACATACACCAGAATAAAAGGCCACCTAATACAAGTTTTTAAAATGATCAAAGGCCATGACAACATAGACACAAGTAAATACTCCACACTAGATAACTCAAATTACACAAGAAGCAATGTTTACATAATTGTCGGAAAGGCATTCCATTCATATGAAGCGAAGCACTTCTTTTCAACAGAGAGATCAACTTATGGAATAAATTGCCTAGAAGTGTTGTAGAGTGCCATACAGTCCAGACATTTAAATATAGCCTTGATAAATATCTTGCCATGAACCCCGACTGACTGTGTTTGTGCCCGAGTAATGTGACCGTGAGTGTCAGGAGTAAGTCAGTAAGGAGTGAATGGAGAATGCTTGTGAATAGTTGAGTGAACACGTGGTCATTTGGAGTAAGGGGTCGGGTGCAAGTTGGACTAGATAATAGTCCATCAGGCGCTGGCCCAGGGAGACGATAAATATGAAGGGTGCGCCTGGAAGTGTGGTGGGAGGGCTTGTGGCTTTGGCTCCCTGCATGTCTGCCTGCCGAGATCGGAACCTCTCCGGGTGGTCGGGGGCCGGGGGAGTGCTGGAGCAACCTTGGTGACCCTGGTCTCTGGGTCTTCTCCTGGGTGACCTGGATGTGTGTGAGTTTGTGCTTTTTACCTGTGCTTATTCGTTGTTTTATGTTGTGTTTGTGTTTTCCCTGTTCTTGCTCTGTCTTGAGTCGGCTACCACCAAAATGGGGATTGGGCCTGAGCATATAGATAGATAGATAGATAGAATGTGACCGTATCAATATCGCATATAGCACAGTACTATAATTTTCAGTTGATGGCTGTAGCAATTTTGTTAATACAAGCAGCCTAGCAAGGACCATTAGGTCTGTCGTTGCTTGCCTTCTTTTGTATTCCTATGTACTAAAGTTGTTCTGTGTATGGAAGTGTGTGTGTGTATTTAAATATCGTATGTGTATGATTGGTTGTGTGTATATTGGTTATAAATATCAACTGTATGTTTGTGTGTATGTTTACTATGGCTAGCCTGTGTATGTACGTATGTTATATATATCAAGTATGTAATTATGTGTACGTATATTACCGATAGATATCCTGTGTGTGTGTGTGTTATAAATACCAGGTGTACGTGTGCGGTATCTGCGTGTACATGTGTGCGTCTGTATCTTAGCGTTTGGTTATGCTATAAATATACAGAGAGACATTATTGGTGGTAATAAATAACAGTCAGTAATAAATATCATTACCTGGTGTTCTTACTGTGGCAACAGTTAAAAGTACTAAACAAATTTCGTGTTCTTCACGCAAATATATGTTTCAACCTAAATCGTGTTTTAAGATAAATTGTTTTATATACATATATATATACCGGTATATATATATATATATATATATATATATATATATATATATATATATATATATATATACAGTATATATATATATATATATATATATATATATACAGTATATATACAGTATCTAATTATATATATATATAAGATATACTATTCGCTCAACGCCATTAACCCCTTCTGTACCGGTGACGTCCTTTTAGTTTTATTCTGAGTACTACTAAACGATTGTATTCAGTTTCTAAAGGGCCTCCAACAATTAAAAGGCTTCGAACTATCTCCATCTACCCTTTTTACTACCACAGATCCTTCTTAAACTGCACACAATCTTCTAAATATTGCTATAATAATATGAGAAAAACGTCGCCGGTAGAGAAGGGGTTAAAACTTAGTTTTCGTTTAATTTATATACAAATAAACTATTAAAAAACTAGACTTAGGGTCAAGGAAATGGATGAATCTTGCAACCCAAAACCCAAGCTTTCGGATTTTGTAAATGTATATCTTTCAATGCTGATGACACAGCATTGGTGGCGGATTCTGATGAGAAACTGCAGCGGGTAGTCAAAGAGTTTGGTGTGGTTTGTGGAAGGAGGAAACTGAAGGTGAACGTCAATAAAAGTAAAGTAATGGTGTGTAATAGGGGAGAGCATAGGGTGAATCTAGATGTGAGGCTGGATGGGGAAATATTGGAACAAGTAGAGTGTTTTAAATATCTAGGAGGAATGATAAGCAGGAGTGGAGGTATGGAAATGGAGGTAAAACAGAGAGTGTGTGAAGGAAGGAAGGTTTTCGGAGCAATGGGAAGTATGTGGAAGACGAGAAATCTCGGAGTGAAAGTAAAAAGTGCACTGTATCAAGGAATTGTTGTGCCAACAGTGATGTATGGGGCTGAGACATGGACTCTGAAGAAAAAGGAGAAAAGAGGGCTGGATGTGATGGAGATGAGCTGCTTGAGGAGTATGTGTGGAGTTACTCGTAGAGACAGATTGAGGAATGAAGAGATACGTAGGAGAGTGGGGCAGCAGGAACATTTGTCAGCCAGAGTGGACAGAAGGGTGCTGAGCTGGTATGGTCATGTTGAACGAATGGGAGATGAAAGGCTTACAAAGAGAATATGTGAGTCAGGTACAAGGGGAGATAGAAGGGCAGGAAGACCCCCATTGAGATGGAGAGACTGTGTAAGAAAGGCTTTGGATGATAGAGGAATGACTATAGATCAGGCAGGGGAAGTGGTGGTGGACAGGAGTGAATGGAGAATGCTTGTGAATAGTTGAGTGAACACGTGGTCATTTGGAGTAAGGGGTCGGGCGCAAGTTCGACTAGATAATAGTCCATCAGGCGCCTGGCCCGGGGGGACGATTAATATGAAGGGTGTGCCTGGAAGTGTGGTGGGAGGGCTTGTGGCTTTGGCTCCGCTGCATGTCTGCCTGCCGAGATCGGAACCTCTCCGGGTGGTCAGGGGCTGGGGGAGTGCTGGAGCGACCTTGGTAACCCTGGTCTCTGGGTCTTCTCCTGGGTGACCTGGATGTGTGTGAGTTTGTGTTTTTATCTGTGTTTATTTTTTGTTTTATGTTGTTTTTGTGTTTTCCCTGTTCTTGCTCTGTCTTGAGTCGGCTACCCCCAAAATGGGGATTGGGCCTGAGCATATAGATAGATAGATAGATAGATATCTTTCATTGGCGTGCAAATTTCAGTGTTTTTCCCGGCTGACAAACCTGGATTATAGTTATTATTTCTCCCTCGGCTCCCACAGCTATAATATTCAATAATCCGTCCAGGAAAACACGAAACACATCTTGTAGACACGCAATCTTAGCGAAACACATCTTGTAGACACGCAATCTTAGCCAAAGAGAAACAAAAAACACCCGCGGCGGACCGTGTTTGATGTATTGTACCGCGGAGAATTAACAGTTTTACCGAGGGGTAACCAAGCTGTTAACTTAACACACCACAGTAATTAACCATCCAAAACTTTGGTATTAATTATTAGTGATAGTTTAAAATGCATCAAGGTCAATCGTTTATATGTTACCTAAGAAATGTATGTACTGTATGTATGTACAGATGTATGTATGTATGTATGTATGTATGTATGTATGATGTATGTACTCGGGCACATACCCCATAACTGGGGTATATTTGTAATACTTGCAAATATTATATATTTATATATTTGTAAATTTCATTAATCGATTTTAGGAGTATGGTTGGTTGTTGGAAGGAACATAATAATTTCATAACTATAGCATAATACACAACGATTAGGACCATTTACAAAATTGTATTAGTATTAATAGTAGTAATAGTTGTAGTAGTAGTAGTAGTAGTAGTATGATCATGATTGGGGCTCCCTGTAGTTGTATTAGTATTAATAGTAGTAATAGTTGTAATAGTAGTAGTAGTAGTATGATCATGATTGGGGCTCCCTGTAGTTGTATTAGTATTAATAGTAGTAATAGTTGTAATAGTAGTAGTAGTAGTATGATCATGATTGGGGCTCCCTGTAGTTGTATTAGTATTAATAGTAGTAATAGTTGTAATAGTAGTAGTAGTAGTATGATCATGATTGGGGCACCCTGTAGTTGTATTAGTATTAATAGTAGTAATAGTTGTAATAGTAGTAGTAGTAGTATGATCATCCGCAGCCTAGTATATCCGAGAGTCAGAAGCTAGAGGGGGCTTATATACCACCGAACCCCGTCATCTACGAACAAATCACAGGCGAGAAGATTTGGAAAAAGGCTCTAGGGACACAAGGCAGTGCAGGACCCTCAGGGATGGATGCAAACGGTTGGAGAACAATCCTGAGCAGCACACTTTTCGGAGTTGCAGCGACCGACTTACGCAGGGCGCTGGCAGATCTTGCAAGAAAAATGGCCACTCAAGATTGTCAACACTTGGAGGCCTACACAGCTTGTCGTCTAATACCATTGGACAAGAATCCAGGGTGCAGACCTGTAGGGGTGGGTGAAGTGTTGAGAAGAATCATCGGAAAATGCATAATGGAGGTGGTGAAGGACGATGTGCGGTCAGCGGCTGGAAATCTCCAAGTGTGTGCTGGCCACCAAGCAGGGGGAGAGGCAGCAATTCATGCAATAAGAGAAATATATGAGCAAGAAGAATGTGAAGCCGTGCTGTTAGTGGATGCATCAAATGCCTTTAACACCATCAACAGAAAGACAGCAATTCACAACATCAAGGTAAAATGCCCCAGCTTAGCCACCTATGTAGAGAATACCTATAAACAGCCTGCAGACCTCTTCATAGTAAACAACCAAAACTCACGACGTGGAACGGCACTGAAATCAATGGAAGGAACCACACAAGGGGACCCAGTAGCAATGGCGATGTACGCATTAGGTCTCTCGGTGTTGCTATCATTAACAAGACATGAGACGACACATGTTAAGCAGGCGGCCTATGCAGATGATCTCACTGGAGCAGGGAAAGTCAATGATCTCAAGAGCTGGTGGGAGCAAGTATCACAAGTGGGACCAGAAATAGGATACTTTCCAAATGCTAGTAAGTCTATACTGATAGTAAAAGCAGAACATTACGAAAATGCCTTAGAAGCTTTCAACGGTAGTGAAGTGGTAGTAACAAAGGACGGACAGCGTCATCTAGGGGCAGTGATTGGCACAGAAGAGTTCAAGAAGCAATACATGGAAGAGAAGGTCAGAGAGTGGGTAAACGAAATAGAAATACTAGCCAAAATTGCAAAGACGGAACCACAGGCTGCATATTCGGCATTCACATATGGGGTCAAACACCGCTGGACCTACTTGATGCGTACCATTCCAAACGTGGGTCCACAACTTCAACCGCTAGAAGATGCCATCAGAGACAAACTCATCCCAGCTTGGATGAAGTCCCACACCCCAAATGCTACAGAGAGGGAGTTGCTCGCACTTCCTCCTAGGTTAGGAGGGCTTGGAATCATCAATCCGGTGAGGAGGGCGACAACGGAACACGAGAACTCAGTAAAGATAACAGAATCTCTCACTGAACGCATCGTAGCGCAAGATCCTGACGGCGAAGTGGACCAGGCGGACATCTACAACATCAGAAAGACCATCACGTCAGAGAGGCAAAACTCACAGAAAAATGACCTGGCACAATTGATGCGACAACTTTCCCCGAGACTAACAAGAAAAGTACAAATAGCACAAGAAACGGGTGCTTCAAATTGGCTGACAACACTACCAATCAAGGCAAAAGGCTTCAATCTAAACAAACAAGAATTTAATGATGCTATTGCACTGAGGTATGATTGGCCGATTGAAGGACTGCCCGATCGATGCGTTTGTGGAATCAACAACGATGCAGACCACAGCATGATATGTAAGAAGGGAGGATTCATCAGCATCAGGCACGATGAAGTAAGAGATGTAACGGCGAACATGCTCAGGGAGGTGTGTCGAGATGTGGTGCGCGAACCATCACTTATTCCCTTGGAGGGAGAGATCTTGCAGCACAGGACGGCCAACACATCCAACGAAGCACGAGTGGACGTTAGTGCAAGAAGTTTTTGGACAAGAGCACAGCGAGCATTCTTTGACGTAAGAATATTCGACCCAATGGCCCATAGCTACAGCGGGCTGTCTCTGGAGGCTGCACACAAGAGGAATGAACAAGAGAAGGTCAGGGCATATGGGGAAAGGATCTTAAATATCGAACATGGCAGCTTTACCCCACTAGTCTTCACCACATCTGGAGGGATGGGACCTAGGGCCCAGTGCTTCTATTCAAGGCTTGCAGAGATCATCGCAGAGAAGAAGAAACAGCCCAGGAGCCACGTTGTAGCCTGGATGAGGTGCCGTCTATCTTTCTCGTTGCTCAGATCAGCACTACTATGCCTGCGGGGAACAAGACTGTCTGCACCACAACCAGCGACGGTGGCAGAAGTGGACTACGAGGCAGCAGTGGCAGAGGGTCGCATAGGAAGGAGACTGGATTGAAGTTGCATGGTGTTGAATAGTAATATCTGATGCTTGTAAAATAAAATGTATGAACAATATTAAATAAAAAACAATGTAGTAGTAGTAATCCACGATGATGAGTCTGAGTGCTGACCCCGGAATAGTAAGTAGCTGAATGACTACCAAGTCGGATGCTTTGATGACTGTTCTGACCTGGTATGATCATGATTGGGGCACCCTGTAGTTGTATTAGTATTAATAGTAGTAATAGTTGTAATAGTAGTAGTAGTAGTATGATCATGATTGGGGCACCCTGTAGTTGTATTAGTATTAATAGTAGTAATAGTTGTAGTAGTAGTATGATCATGATTGGGGCTCCCTGTAGTTGTATTAGTATTAATAGTAGTAATAGTTGTAGTAGTATTAGTAGTAGTAGTATGATCATGATTGGGGCACCCTGTAGTTGTATTAGTATTAATAGTAGTAATAGTAGTAGTAGTATGATCATGATTGGGGCTCCCTGTAGTTGTATTAGTATTAATAGTAGTAATAGTTGTAATAATAGTAGTAGTATGATCATGATTGGGGCTCCCTGTAGTTGTATTAGTATTAATAGTAGTAATAGTTGTAATAGTAGTAGTAGTAGTATGATCATGATTGGGGCACCCTGTAGTTGTATTAGTATTAATAGTAGTAATAGTTGTAATAGTAGTAGTAGTAGTATGATCATGATTGGGGCACCCTGTAGTTGTATTAGTATTAATAGTAGTAATAGTTGTAGTAGTAGTATGATCATGATTGGGGCTCCCTGTAGTTGTATTAGTATTAATAGTAGTAATAGTTGTAGTAGTAGTAGTAGTAGTAGTATGATCATGATTGGGGCACCCTGTAGTTGTATTAGTATTAATAGTAGTAATAGTAGTAGTAGTATGATCATGATTGGGGCACCCTGTAGTTGTATTAGTATTAATAGTAGTAATAGTTGTAATAGTAGTAGTAGTATGATCATGATTGGGGCTCCCTGTAGTTGTATTAGTATTAATAGTAGTAATAGTTGTAATAGTAGTAGTAGTAGTATGATCATGATTGGGGCTCCCTGTAGTTGTATTAGTATTAATAGTAGTAATAGTTGTAATAGTAGTAGTAGTAGTATGATCATGATTGGGGCTCCCTGTAGTTGTATTAGTATTAATAGTAGTAATAGTTGTAATAGTAGTAGTAGTAGTATGATCATGATTGGGGCTCCCTGTAGTTGTATTAGTATTAATAGTAGTAATAGTTGTAATAGTAGTAGTAGTAGTATGATCATGATTGGGGCTCCCTGTAGTTGTATTAGTATTAATAGTAGTAATAGTTGTAGTAG